>OW240915.1:316274630-316388191 GCA_933207985.1 Pelobates cultripes
GCGCTCTTAAAGAGACAGTGGGAGCCTAATTGCCAAAAGGCTCCCATTGGCTCCTGTCATACCACACTCCCTATACAATTACCTTTTGGGGGTGTGGAAGTGACAGGAGCCAATCACTTTCGTTTAAAAGCTATTTAAACTTACCTTTTTCCCTTAGCTCGTTGCCCTATCGTGGTTTCTGTTTCAGTTCCTTTAGCGCTTGTGGTGTTCAGTTGTGTTTTCTCGTATTGACTTTGGCTTTGTATTCTGACTTCGTTTTCGCTTTATCCTTATCTGTACTGTTTGCCGGCTTGCTGTTTTCCGTGTACCAGACCCCGGCTTGTCCTAGTTTACGCTGTCTCTCTGTGCCCTTGACCTCGGTTTGTTCCTGGCTCTGTCTCCTCTCATATACGTCGAGTCCGCCATTCTAAGGTACGGTAGACGTATCTCTCCTCTGTATTTGCCTCTGTTTAGCTGGATCCTGCGTGTAGGGGTATATTCTCGTTACATTACGATAGGGCCCTGGACCCCGCAGATTTAGCTCAACAGATGGCGTCCCATGAGGCAAGATTTGTAGAGCAGGATCACCGTATGGATCAGATAGCCCAGGCTCTCCAGACGCTCCTAGCTAGAACCGTTCCAGCAACCACACCTAACCCTCCTACGCCCCTTCTCCCTGAAGTATGTACTTTGCCTAATACTTCGGCCCATTTAACACTTCCTCCTAGGTATGGAGGGGACTCTAAGACTTGCAGAGGGTTTATTAATCAAATTGAATTCCACTTCGAAATGTATCCACGTTCATTTCCCACAGAGAGGTCTAAGGTTGGGTTCTTTATGCATCAACTTACCGATAAGGCACTTGAGTGGGCAAATCCTATTTGGGAAGCTAATGGACCTATGGTACATGATTTCAACAGTTTTCTTACGGCTTTTCGTAGAACTTTTGACACAATGAAAAGGTCAAAGAATGCCGCGAGAGCATTAATGAGAATTAAACAGGGTTCTAGGTCTGTGGCTGATTATGCCATTCAGTTTCGCACTCTTGCTTCGCAGGTAGATTGGACCAACAATGGGTTAACTACTGCCTTTATGGAAGGTTTGTCAGATACGATATTGGATGAGGTAGCAGCTAAGGAGCTTCCTATTGCCTTAGAGGACCTTATTGATTACCTCATTGATATAGATAATAGAATTCGTGACAGGCTCTATACCAAGAACAGGAATAGACGTTTTGTTACACCCATTAACCCCAGAGTTAATATACCAGAGAGTGTTAAAGTGTCTGAGGAGGAACCTATGCAAATAGGGGTTGCCAAACTCTCTGATACTGAGAAATTACATAGGAGAAGGGAGGGACTCTGCCTATACTGTGGTAGGAGAGACCATATGGTAAAGGAATGTCCTTTACTCCCGGAAAACTCTTGCACCTAAGACCTTATAGGGGACTGGCCTTGGGTGTGATATCTAAGTCTCCTAAATTGCCTCCTAACCGCTTGCTTCTCCCGGTTTCTTTATATATGGGAGAGATTTGTATAGTTGACAACATATATGCTCTGGTTGACTCTTGGGCAGCTGAAAATTTTATAGACTCTGGCTTTATAAAGAGAAACAACATTCCCATCAGAGAGAAGGAGATACCCTTGGCCGTTGAGGCCATAGATGGTAGACCATTAAGTTCTCCAGTTGTTACTCATGAGACTGTACCATTACACATGTACACAGGGGTTTTACACTATGAAACCATTCGATTCCAGGTCATCACCTCTCCCTCTTCACAGTTAGTATTAGGGTATCCATGGTTACGCGCTCACAATCCCATTTTTGACTGGGAGACAGGGCAAATAAAATCATGGAGTGAGGCCTGCCACGAGTCTTGTACGTTTGAAGTCACACCTTTGAATTCTATTAAGGTACCTACCAGTCCTCCTTTGTCTACGGCTATACCCCCTCAGTATTTATCTCTAAAGACTGTTTTCGATAAAAGGGAGGCTGAGAAATTACCACCTCACAGACCCTATGATTGTGCTATTGACTTGTTGCCTGGCACTATACCTCCAAAGGGCAGGGTGTACCCCTTATCGGTTCAAGAAAACCGTGTCATGGAAGAGTATATTAAGGAATCACTAGAAAAGGGGTTTATTAGGAGATCCTCTTCTCCAGCTGGAGCAGGGTTCTTCTTTGTATCGAAGAAAGAAGGTGATTTAAGACCGTGTATAGATTATAGAGGTCTAAACAAAATCACTATAAAAAATGCATACCCTATACCTTTAATTACAGAATTATTTGACAGGCTGAAACATGCCACTGTGTTCACTAAATTAGACCTTAGGAGTGCATACAATTTGATATGTATAAAGGAAAATCACGAATGGAAGACTGCATTCAACACTAGATCCGGTCATTACGAATATACTGTTATGCCATTTGGGCTTTGCAATGCCCCAGCGGTATTCCAAGAATTTATTAATGATGTCTTGAGAGATTTTATTCACACATTTGTTATCGTATACTTGGACGACATTTTAATATATTCTACAGACATACACACTCATCACAGACATGTTACGACAGTTTTGAAGACCCTTCTTGCTAATGGTCTTTATTGCAAGCTAGAAAAATGTCTGTTTGACCAAACCGAAGTCCAGTTCTTGGGGTATTTGATTTCCGCTAAAGGTTTCCGTATGGATCCCCAGAAGCTAGCTGCTGTAATAGAATGGCCTCTACCGCAAGGTCTGAAAGCTATTCAGCGTTTTCTTGGGTTCTCCAATTATTATAGACGTTTTATCAAAGGTTTCTCGTCCATTGTAGCACCTATTAGCCGTATGACTAAAAAGGATGGCAATACTCGTGTTTGGTCTACCGAGGCACTTCAGGCTTTTGAATTTCTTAAAACTACGTTCGCCTCTGCACCTATTTACAGCATCCTGTCCCCTCACTGCCCTATATTCTTGAAGTTGATGCTTCGGATATTGGGGTAGGTGCTGTCTTGTCCCAAAGAGAGTCGCCTGAGAAGCCATTGCATCCTTGCGGCTTCTTTTCTAAACAAATGTCCAAAGCAGAGAAAAATTATGATGTGGGTAATCGTGAACTCCTTGCTATTATTTTAGCACTTAAAGAGTGGAGACATTTGTTAGAGGGAACTAAGGATCCTATCCTCATTTTTACGGATCACAAGAACCTATCCTACCTTAGCGAAGCTAAAAGATTGTCTTCCAGGCAGGCTAGGTGGTCACTATTTTTGTCCCGTTTCAATTTTATTATCACCTATAGGCCAGGTGATCGCAACACTAAAGCAGACGCTCTGTCCAGACAGTTCGAAACTACTGACAACAGGAGATTGATGTTACTCCTGTCATTCCCCCAGACAGGATAATAGCTACTACTATTTTGTCTATTTCCTCGTCCCTCTTGCAGGCCATACAAGCGAAACAAAGCATGGCACCTAGCAAGAGGCCTAATGATAAACTGTTCGTTGATGTTCCCGAGAGACGGGATATTATGTCATTATATCATGATACTAAGACTGCTGGACATCCTGGTATTTCCAAAACGGTGTCGGCTGTTTCTCGGTATTTTTGGTGGGATTCCTTACTAAAGGATGTCACTGACTATATAAGTGCTTGTACTACTTGTGCCTGTATGAAATCCTCCCGTAGAGTTCCTTGTGGGCTGTTGCATCCATTACCCGTTCCCGAGAGACCTTGGTCTAACCTGTCCATGGATTTTATTGTTGAATTACCCCCTTCAAATGGTAACACAGTAATCCTGATGATAGTGGATCGGTTTTCCAAGATGGCTCACTTCGTGTCTCTTCACAAGTTGCCCACATCCAAGGAACTGGCTCATATCTTCGCTAGAGAAGTATTTCAATTACATGGTATTCCCGTATCTATTGTATCCGATAGGGGTAGCCAATTTATTTCCAGGTTCTGGAGGGCCTTTTGTTCAGAAATGGGTATTTCTCTCTCATTTTCTTCCGCTTATCATCCCTAGTCTAATGGGGCTGCTGAACGTGCCAACCAGTCTCTGGAGCAATACCTCCGTTGTTTTGTGTCTCACCATCAGGACAATTGGTCTGACCTGCTTCCTTGGGCTGAATTTGCCCGGAATAACGCCACTCATGATTCTTCCGGCAAGACCCCTTTTTACGTTGTCTATGGCCAGCATCCCGTTGTTCTTCCGGCTGCATTCTCCTCACAGGGCATGCCAGTTCTGGATGAGCATTTGGCTGGTTTGCGTAATACTTGGGAGCAGGTTCAGCGTTCTCTGGTGGACTCTGCTACTCGCCAGAAGGCTCAGGCTGACAAGCATCGCAGAGCAGCTCCGTCCTATGTTGTGGGGGACAGGGTTTTGCTTTCCACGCGGAATATTCGTCTCCGGGTGCTTTCTATGAAATTGGCTCCCCGCTTCATTGGACCTTATCGTATTATACATAAGGTTAATCCTGTTTCTTATGCCTTAGGCCTGCCTAAGAATCTACGTATTCCTAATGTCTTTCACACCTCATTGTTGAAACCTTACGTACGCAACCACTATACCCGGCATACTCCTCCTCCCCCTCCTATCTCAGTGGAGGGTCATGAGGAGTTCGAAGTGTCTGCTGTTCTTGACTCTCGTTTCCTTAGGGGTCGACTTCAGTACTTGGTACATTGGAAGGGTTATGGGCCTGAGGAGCACAGTTGGATTTCGGCTGATGCTGTTCATGCTCCCCGTCTTGTGCGCTCTTTCCATTCTCGTTTTCCTGCCAGGCCTGGTCCTACCCGCCCGGAGGGCGTGTCCTCAGGGGGGGGTACTGTAGCGTTACTTACCTTAACCGGGGGCCGGTCGCGGTCCTCTCTTCAAGCCGCGCGCGGTCCTGCGGCTGCACGAGCCGCGCGCGGCTCATCCGACTGCTTTAGATGGAAGGCGGGCAGTGACCGCGTGAAGCGGTCACGTGTCCCGCCTGAAACTAAGAGCGCGCCGCGAGTCTCGGGCGCGCTCTTAAAGAGACAGTGGGAGCCTAATTGCCAAAAGGCTCCCATTGGCTCCTGTCATACCACACTCCCTATACAATTACCTTTTGGGGGTGTGGAAGTGACAGGAGCCAATCACTTTCGTTTAAAAGCTATTTAAACTTACCTTTTTCCCTTAGCTCGTTGCCCTATCGTGGTTTCTGTTTCAGTTCCCTTTAGCGCTTGTGGTGTTCAGTTGTGTTTTCTCGTATTGACTTTGGCTTCGTATTCTGACTTCGTTTTCGCTTTATCCTTATCTGTACTGTTTGCCGGCTTGCTGTTTTCCGTGTACCAGACCCCGGCTTGTCCTAGTTTACGCTGTCTCTCTGTGCCCTTGACCTCGGTTTGTTCCTGGCTCTGTCTCCTCTCATATACGTCGAGTCCGGCCATTCTAAGGTCCGGTAGACGTATCTCTCCTCTGTATTGGCTTCTGTTTAGCTGGATCCTGCGTGTAGGGGTATATTCTCGTTACAGGGGGCAGTATCCTGCAGACCCCATGTAAGACCAACCATTCTAAAAATGGTTTGACTACTGATAGTGGTGTGGCTGCAGGGCACTCCTGGCAACAAGAAGAGTTTCGGGAGCTGGGAGTAACATTAACAGACAAATTTATATCACCTTAAATACACAGGATATATCTCTGAAAAAAATTAAACTTTACTGTTGTTGCATTGATTTATGGACCATACCATGTAACTGATGAAGGTAAGCAGGCTGCATGGAAGAGCACATTGTTCAACGTCATATGGAATAACTCAGATTGTAACACTATCAATATCACTCACAGTGAAGTCACGACTTATTGGCAGTGCACACTCCCGACATGCAAACGATAACAATGAAAAAAATTATACATGCGCACAGCATTAGTGTATAAAAACAGTGATGGCATTTCTAGAACAACCCCCACCACCTCTCTGAGAGACTATGATATGTGATAAGGCCTGTTAGTAAATATTAGTAAAGATATGCTCACTATTTCTGCATATATGACTTAGTAAATGTCTGTTAGGTATTAACATGTAGCATACAGTATTTGTTAGTGTGTCCATCGGTATAATGCACACGCTGCAACAATTATTCACCTCTCAAGGATTTCTAAATGGCTTCAGACAAACTCCCATTTTGCATGATGGCATATTAACACTCTCATTTTTTTTTTCTCTAGAGGGGAGTCTTACGCCATACGCCACCCTAGAGATACGCCACCCTAGATCCTTCAAAAACCCTTTATTCGTCTGTTATACCATTGAGGACCATGCCAGTTGCTGTAAGACAAGCATATCAAACTGAAAGGCTAACACGGGCCAAGCAAACAAGGTTTAGGTTTATGTGGAAAACAAACAAAACAATTCTATCACCACAATTATGTGAAAGATAGTGCAAGGTAAGTATACAATATACTTATCTAAGCAAGTCAAGTAGACCGCCTCCCTAAAATCACCTCCCAGGTAGTGATCTTGTTAAACCAGAATACAAGCAAAAAACATATGGGATATGGCTGTAAATCTAAAAGGTACATAAACATAACATAGTGTAATATATATGGCTCTAGCTGTTGCACTCTAGTCTGTAAGGTTAGGGTCCTGACAGAAACTACTTAACTACTTCTCTCTCCAGCAGATTTACTTCTTCTTAATGATCTTATACTTTATTATGCTTCTGGCAACCACTAGAGGTCACAAATTACACTCTGCATGCTCTATGGTGAAGCACTCAGTCACCCCGATCTCTCTGATACACAGCATTCACTAGGTGGAATGCGGAGGTGATCAGGGGAACGCACTTCCGTTTCCGGTTTCCGACAGGGGGCTGAATACCAGCTGATACACAGAGAAAATTCTGAAGATCTACAGGTGATCACAAAGGAGAGCAGAATCAATAGGACCACGGAGGAAGGGTAACACCCTCAGAACAACCAATGGACATAGGATTAGCCCTATTTAAATATCCTCCCGGATGGGGATGTTAAGGCTGGTTTTTGTACAACTACTTGTTATTTGTTTTGATTTTATGGTCTCTGAGGAAGTTCCAAGTGTGGAACGAAACGCGTAAGACCAACACCATTGCTGTTTCAATAGCATTATTCTAGGTGTTTATTCATTATTTTATTGAAATAAATCCACCTTTTTTCGAACATTTTCATCTGGAGTCCTGCTTTCCTGCTACACTCGCAAACCAAGGAGAAGGGATCCACAGACCCCCAATAACATCGGGGGAGGCACCCATTAAGCGCATAATATGTCTACGTCTTGTGAGTGCATCCACTACAGCGCACATTGCACTGTTTAAATTGTATTACACTATGTTATGCTTATGTTCCTTTAAGATTTGCTGCCGTATCCCATATGTTTTTTTGCTTGTATTTAGGTTTAAGTGGCCTGCAAAAAAAAATAAAAAATTTAAATAAATTAAAATAAAATAAAAGAGTTCGACCTAGAACAACACAAACTAAAAGTACTTGTATCATTCTCATGCAAACAATATGTAATCCTGGGTACATATAAATAATTTACTTGAAAACCTCAAGTTACTTACTGTCACAGCAGTAATGCCACCACCTGGAGTGTCCACATCGCTCAGTCCCTCTGCAAACTGCAGTCTCAGTCCGCAAGTTTGACATGCATGCTGTAAGGGATACTTACTCAATGTAGCATAAAGTTTGTCTTGGCCAAAAAAATTTCCCGAAAATGTCTACATTTTCGGGATACCTGAATTTTAAACCGAATGCCAGTTCAGCTCAGCAGAATTTTCGAACTGAGATTCCTCTTTAACCCCTTAAAACCGGAGGACGTACAATTACGCCCTCTAATAGGCGGCTCTAAACGCCGCCGGGCGTAATTGTACGCCCTCCGGTTTTTGTTAACTTACCCGGTCGCCGGCGGTCCCACGCCGGCGATCGCGGTTGGGGGGACTCCCAGGGAGCCCCCCGCGGCACGTCCTCCTGAAAGCCCCCGGCCATGTGAGAGTGGGGTCCTAGCGAGGACCCCACAATCACATGGCCGGGGATAGCTGGCTTCTGTATTGCCGGCAGGGGGGCTGCCTGTAATGACAGGTGGTCCCCCTGCTGGCTGAAAATAAAAATAAATAAATAATGGTGTAAAAAAAAAAATTATATATACTTAGATCATATATATATATTATATATATATGATCAAAGTATATATATACACATATACATACACACATGTACACACACCGTCTAGGTGTATTTTACTATTAATATATATATAATTATATATATATATTAATATCAAATTACACGTAGACTGATACTGATTAAATATATATATAATTATTGTTATATATATATTTATATATAATTATAAAAAAAATAAAAATGTAAATACGTTAAAAAATAAAATTAAAAAATAATTAAAAATAAATAATTAAAAAATATATAGATGTGTGTTATTTCGTTCTAACTGTATTGTGAAATTAATATATATATATATATATCAAAATACACGTAGAACGAAATAATATATATATCTATATACATAAATATATACGTATATATCACTATATATATACCTATATATAAATAAAAAATATTTAAAAAATTATATAGATATATACATATATATACACATACGTATATATATACATATATTAATTCTACATATATATTTATGTAATATTTTTACATAATTAGGTATCTTAATTAATTACAATTAGCAGGACCTGCCTGACAACCCATGCCGAAAGTAAAGGGAATTTAATTTGCTAGCACTATATTTAACCCTATAACTTTCCAAGACACCATAAAACCTGTACATGGGGGGTACTGTTCTACTCGGGAGACTTCGCTGAACACAAATATTAGTGTTTCAAAACAGTAAAATGTATTACAACGATGATATCGCCAGTAAAAGCGAAAGCTGCATTTTTCAATGCTAATAAACAGCATTACACGACAATATTATTACAGCTGTGATATTTTTACTGTTTTGAAACACAAATATTTAGGAAATTAGCGAAGTCTCCCTGAGTATAACAGTGAATTTCTTTATGTATAGGCGCTTTGTAGTTTTCAAAAGTTACAGCCAAATATAGCTTGCATTTCAGTTTTTTCACATTAAATTCGCCAGATTGGTTATGTTGCCTTCTCGAGATTCTATGTAGCCCAAGAATGAAAATTACCCCTATGATGGCATACCATTTGCAATAGTAGACAACCCAAGGTATTGCAAACGGGGTATGTCCAGTCTTTTTTAGTAGCCACTTAGTCACAAACACTGGCCAAAATTGGCATTTTTTGCATTTTTCACACAAACAGATACTAACGCTAACTTTGGCCAGTGTTTGTGACCAAATGGCTACTAAAAAAGACTGGACATACCCCATTTGCAATACCTTGGGTTGTCTACTATTGCAAATGGTATGCCATTATGGGTGTAAATTTCATTCCGGGCTACTATACAGTCTCAAAGGCAACGTAACCAATCTGGCGAATTTCAATTTCAAATGTAACGTGCTATATTTGACCCTGTAACTTCCCAAAACGCCATAAAACCTGTACATAGGGGGTACTGTCTTACACGTGAGACTTTACTGAATATAAATATGTGTATTTTATTGCAGTAAAAGCAAACAGTATTATGACATTGACCGTTAAAATGTCATGTAGAACTAAAAAAATAAATAAAAAACGTATTTTCTCCCATTTTTTCATATTAAATTATGTTTCATAGCTAAATATTTGATATTAAATGAAAGCCCTGTTTCCCCTGAATAAAATGATATATAATAAGGGTGGGTGCATTTACTATGAAAGAGGTGTATTACGGTTGGACAGACATGTAGCGCAAATGCCAGGTTTTGTTTACATTTTGTTTTGTTCACAATGTGTACATTTGGCTCCGTCCTTAAGGGGTTAATAAAAATATATTATATAAATATAGATTTGTTTGTTTGTTTACTTCTCCTTTTTTCACCCCTTTATTGCTCACCTCTCACTTGAACTGTGAATAAAACTAAAATGTATAGGGTTATTTACTAACATTAAAAGAGCATTTTAAATTTAAAGGGATACTACGGGCACCAAAACAACTTTAGCTTAATGAAGCAGTTTGGGTGAATAGATTATGCCTCTGCAGTATCACTGCTCAATTCTTTGCCATTTAGAAGTTAAATCACTTTGTTCATACCTCCCTGCCTGTGACTTTCACAGCTTTCTTAAACACATCCTAGATATTTTTTGTTCCTGTATTGCACAATCTACTTAATCTAGAATTTATTATCTCCTGCTCTGTTAATATTTTCCTAAACCCAACAAACATCTCCTGTGTGTGATTAAAATTAAATCTATGGAGCAGGAGATAAAAACTTCTAAAACAAGTAAACATCTGATTATAAATTAAACCATTTTTATCATGTAGGCTGAGTCACATGTGGCTAGAGCTGTCTAAACAGAAACAAAAGCAATTTAAATTCTAAATAGCATAGAACTGAACAGTGAGAGTGCATGAGGCATGTTCTATAAACCAAAACTGCTTCATTAAAGTTGTTTTGATGCCTATAGTATCCTTTTAAGGCCACAGTAACCAAACTGAATGAACAGATGACTTAGAGAATTTTTCCTCGCGCAGCTATTTTGACCTTAAATTTGAGTTTCACACTTTAGTGAATAACCCTGTAAGTGACTGCTCTCACCATGAGTAGTCCTACAAGTGCCTAAGCCTTCTATCTGCCTTTGAGCCACAGCAGTTCCGATTATTTTGAGCTGTTCTAGCCCTGTTGTTCCTGGATATGTCTGCAGCACTGGGGCTGGACTTATTCTATGGTAATTGCTGTGCTTCACCTGAGACTGATCATTCATCTGCTTGGTATATAAACTGCCCCTCCCTGAGAACATTATCAAGTCTTTGATCCTGGCGTGTGTGTGTGTGTGTGTGTGTGTGTTCAGTTCCTGTTTTCAAGTCTCCTGAGCTTGTATTCCATATTGACTTCGGCTACCCTTTGTTTATCCTGACCTCTGGCATCCCTCGACTTTGGCTACACTTTATCATGATCTCTGGCATCCTTTGACTTCAGCTATCCCTCGACTATTCTTCTGTTTATGACCTTGTTGGTACTGCTTTGTAACACCTTTCCTGCACAGATTCACAGTCCAGGTGGCTTCTAACTTGGTCACCTTGGACTGTGTCTATCTGCAAGAGTGAGCAAACATATCTGCGCTACAGACTCCCACCTTGGGTAAGACCTTGACACCGTAGACATAAATCGTGTTTTTTTTTTGGCTCTGTAAGCGGAATTTAGAATTATAAACTTAAACGAACAGGCTCTGTGATCCAGCTACATTTCGACTAGGAGATGAGAAAGGAATTCAACCAAATGGCTCAAATTTGTCTGAATTTCAGTTGAGCTCAAAAAAAAATTTCAAGTCTCATTAACATTCCAAAGGGCAAGGTCAGAGGACAACTCATCCCACTAAAAAAACAGCCCTGTAAATGACAACAAAAATATTAAAAATCTACAAATGTCTGTTGGCTAACTCTGTTATAGAAACTGTTACTCATCTCCCTCTGCTGAAAATTTATTTGATATCTTTAGTTTTCCACTTGAGTATTTCCAGTTCTGCTTCCAATATCTTTGTCCTTTTTTTCCTTTCTTCCTGTTTCAGGATTTTTTGTATAGTGTGCCAATATATTGTGTGAATGTTGCTTCTGCTAGAACCAGAGATAATATAAAAACACAAATAACATTTCACCCAAGCTGGAACACATGGCATTAATAGAACGTCATATAAAGACCTACATTGTCTGAGTTGGTTTAGCAAACAGAAAATACAATCTGAATTGTAGTATTTCTATGTATCATCTGTTCTTTATGACACTGATAAATATAACTCCAGTTTTGAAAATAACTAGTCCATTATCTCTTTAACGATTATTTTGTCCGTTGGAATAACTTGACTATAAACAAAATACTTGCTTTGTAGATAAATCATGCTAAAGAGTGATAACGAATTCTAAATGGAAAAATAAATTATTGTGACATGTAAAAGAATGGACAGAAGGTGATATAGATGTGTCATGCATCTTCAAAAATAGACCTCTTATTTTCCAGAAACAAACACAAAGATAAAGCACCGCGCTTACAGCAGCCAACAGCTCAAAGTACATAGTAAAAACAAAGCACGTTACCTGCGCGGCATAATACTGGATCGAGAACATGATTTATAGGGTTAAATGTGCAAGGGTTTATAAAATACCCCTTCCTGTCTCATTGGAGATTCTTGGCTGATATCAGCATATCTAATGGCTAGTGTGGGACTCACCTATTGAGGCTTGCCTTGACGTGGCAGGTGAGCTTATATTCAAATGGCCATTGGAATAAAAATTAAAAATTAAAAACAATTGTTTAAATGTATATAGGGATTTAGGCCAGAGCGCAGGTAACGTTCTCTTTGATTTTTCCAGAAACTTGATTTAAAAAAAAAAAAAATTTTTAATGCAAGTTCTTCTCTTTTTTTTTTAATGCAAAACACAAATCCGAGGAAACAACAAGATTCAGTTAGAGGTTCTAAGTTATGAACAATTCAGGTTTATGATAGGAAGTGTCTCCAGCAATGCAGGTCAAAAATCGATACAGGAGCGAGATGTTTGATAAACAATTTGATATTAGTAGACAAAAAAAAGACAGGGCAGGTTGTATCACTCAGATGGGTGCTATGTTTGATAATTCTAAGATACTAAAATTTTATAAATTCACTACTTTATCTTTCCAAATCAATTGCAAATTTATTTGACAATTGTAATTGTCTTAAATGGAACTTTGAGCACTTGTAGGCACAGAATTATCAAGTACTTCCCAATCCCACCATCTTCAGAAAAGAAATGACTGTAATATATTTTATTTAGTTATTTACAAACCTGCATATAGTAAGTGCTGTCTTTAAAGGGGGCCCAAAGCAGCTGCCCTGTGGGCCCTGCTGTCAGCAAAAATGATTTTTTATTATTTTATTTTTTTTATTTGCCCCATGGGTTCGCCGGTGCTGTACTGGGGGCACACACACACACTAAGGGGGCCTGGTTGGGTGCTGAGGCCCTTTAACAGCCCGACCAGGCCCCCTTGCTTTATGGCAGCAGGCTGGGAGGAAGTGACTACCGTGAGTAACTTCCTCCCAGATAGAGTGAAGCTCTTATTGTATGTATTTGTGTTTCTGTGTGGCAGTGTATGTGTACATGTGCATACATCTCATCATTCAAATCGCCAACACTACACACAAGTACAGCCCTGCATTCAAACTTCAACACTACATAGAAACACACCTTTGTGATGAACACCAAAAATATATAAACACACCCGTGCATTCTAAAACAAACACTACACATAAATGCATAGTTGCACTGAAACGCTAACACCACATACAAACATACCCCTACATATACACAAACATGCGTACTTTCAAACACTGCTCAGTACTAAATACAACCCTGCAAGCATGTTAAAATGGTAGAGCCCCAGCTGTCAAAGCATTGTTGGAGTTGCAAGACAGATGGGAAACTATCGTTTGGCCACCCTTGCGATTGGGGGGGCCCAAAAGAATTCTCGCACCAGTGCCCTCAACTTTAGTTCCGCTACTGCGTTGGGAAGTGGAGGGCATGCTTGCATGTGGGGGTCAGGGGGCCCAATCAATATTAAAGATGATGTGACCTATATGATTGTTAATATGTATGCACCAAATGACTCTCAAAAACACTTCTTTCAGAGGCTACTAACTAGGATAGCCAAAATCCAACATGGAACACTAGTGATGTGCGGAGTTATCAAACATGTTCTCGATCCAGTATTATGCCATCTAAAACTGAGCTGTCAAGCTCTCAATAAGCTTCTTCTAGACTTTGGTTTATACAATGTATGATGCACCATGCACCTCTTAGATCGTGATTATTTCTATTACTCACATGTCCATAATACCCATTCCAGAATTGATTTATTCCTTATGACTGTTCAATGGCTGCAGATATTGCAATGCTCCATGGGAGAGATCACATGGTCTGACCATGCCCCATTTACACCTTACCTTAACTGATAACGATGTTTTTAAAGGCAGAGGATCCTGGCAACTTAACAAATCACTACTAAATGATAGTGGTTTTATCGCTCATATCAAGCATGAACAGCCTGAATATTTTGACATTAATGATACTCTTCGCATATTGCCAGTTACATTGTGGCAAACACATAAACCAGTATTCAGAGAATGTTTTGTTCGCAAAGCGGCATAGCAAATGATGCTTATAACCCTCTTAAAGGAACTATGGGATAAAACTGCTAGCTTTATTCAAAATAAAAAAGCAAAAACATGAAAAAAAATGCTTATACCCTTCAGATGTTGAATGTGAGATGTTATTCACAGGAAAACAAAGCTGGTAAAATGCTAGCGAATATGCTGGGCAAAAAAACAAGCAGTCCAAAATCTCAAATATCCTAACAGAAGATAACAAGAAAATTTGAAAGCCACAAAATAAAAATGATTAACTGGCTGCCTTTTTAGACTAAACTGTTTAATTCACAATAAGATCCTCAACTACACCAGTCTATTAAACAAGAAATTGTAACTTTTCTTGGCCCATTAAATTACCTACTCTAACAAGGTAACAGCAGACAAATTTTTAGCGGCACTTGACGGGCAAATCGTTAGGGCCTGATGGTTTTGCAAACCAATGCTACAAAATATTATCACTCCTAAATTACAGCAAACATTTGAATATGTCACCAGAAAGTGATCAATGCAACCAGAGATGCTATTAGCACATGTCCCAACTCTCCCTAAGCCGGAAAAGATTCTGAACAAAGGGCAAAACCTCCACCCAATTTCGTTATTGAACACAGATATAAAATTTCTAGATAAAATTTACTCTAACCGACATGCATCTATTCTACCTACCATAGTGCATGAGGATCAGGTAGGCAAGGAATAGATGGTACCCAAAATAGTCGTAAATTTAATATAGTCTTTAAAAAAACAAACTGTTGCCTTTTCCCTATCACTGGATGCAGAAAAGGATTTTGATCATTTAAACTGGAATTTCATAGAAGCGGTCTTATGCAAATTTAATTTTCCTGTAACGTTTTTAAGAATTGTGTAGTTCACTAAAGGCAAAAGTAGCTAATGCTGGTTTCATGTCGGGAGCATTCCATATTACTAACGGAACATGACAGGGGTGTCCACTTTCTCCTTTGCTAAATATCTTAGCATTTGAGCCTCTCACAGACCCCATTATGGATCAACAAGAACTCCAAGGTATTACACTACAACAACATGAATATAAATTGACGTTATTTGCCGATGATGTGCTCTTATCGCTAAGCAACGCTGAGACATCACTACCATACTCCCACTCTTTAAAAGGTGTATGTAGTAAATATTCATACTACAAATTAAACTTCGCCAAGACACTGGCGTTTGGTATGGGAATCAATCCAGACACTGGACATGAAATATTTGCAAACGCATATAACTATGATTGGAAGACAGATCATATCGCATTCTTAGGTATAGCCTTTACACAATCCATAAGTAACTTATTTCAATCCAATTATGGTAAATTACAAATGGAACTCAGACACCTACTACATGACTGGAAAAACCTATTTATAACCTGGTTGGGGCGCATCGCGGCTATTAAAATGGTCCTGCTTCCCAAGTTACAATATTTCTTTAAAATCACTACCATAGCAAATATTTACTTCACCACATTACACAGATGGATATATAAGTTTGCCTGGCATGGGAAATTTTTCTGGATAACTTTCAGGACTTTACAACTTTACAGCGAGGGAAGTCTACTTAATATCAAAGCCTATTATTATGGGGTAATACTGAGTAATATCATTCAAATACAAACGTCTCAACAGGAGTAACAGTGGAACAGGATAGAATTACACCGTGTCAAGGAAGTTGATCTTAGTTTGTTGTTGTGGCTCCCATTGCGTATGAGGCTTGGCAGCTGCTTCTAAGTGTTGCTACAAAGTGTATTTGGAGATATTCAGGAGAGTTTTATTAATTCTACAACTGTCTAAGATTTTTCTAAGAATTTTATTTTTATCTTTACAGGTAGGAGTCATCTAGGAAAAGGTTTTAGATTTAACAAGGTTTGCTTTCCTCTTGATAATTGGTAAGGCATTTTAATTAATCAGTTAGGTGTTTAAGGGTGGCGGTCTGTTGCCCACGACCCAGACACTGTCCGGGCGGCGGTGCGAGGACCGGGACCCAGTATGCCTGATGATAAGTGGGAGTCTTCAGCGTGAGAGTGTATCCAGTACAGAAACAAGGCAAGAATAGAGAAAGGCACCATACATGAAAACAAGACCAAACTAGGAGAACCCAGAACCGGAGCAGGACAGAAAGCAGAACCCAGAACATGTACACAAGACATGAGGAAAACAAGAACAGGGCAGGACAGGACTGGACATGAACTGGGAATACAAGACAAAATAAAACAAGACAAGAGATACAAGGCAAAACACGAGGAGAAATAACTAAGCACTATATTTGAAAATTATTGGGATTTAGTTACATTATAATTTTCAAATATAGTGCTTAGTTATTTCTCCTGAGCCTCCCTACTCAGCTCTGGGGGGACAGTATGGGGGGGATAAGCCTGCCAACAACGCCAATGTACCCCATATCTGGCAGGTCCTACTCTGCCTAATGCAAGCTAAACCAACCAAAGAAAACACACATAGTACTTCTATACAGTGGCAACGGGGGGGGATCCCAGGAACTAGGAGCAGGAATAAAGCAGACCTCCCAGAGCTGAGTCCCCCCATACACCCATAATGCCCCCCATACACCTATACTGCCCCCCCATACTGTCCCCCATACACACACATTGCCGCCCATACTGTCCCCCATACCAACACCTTTATACACACACATTGCCCCCATACTGTACACCCATAATGCCCCCATACACCCACACTGCCCCCCTACACCCACACTGCCCCCCCATACACACACACACCCCCCCATACACACACACTGCCCCCCATACACACACACACTGCCCCCATACACACACTCTGCCCCCATACACACTCTACACACATACACTGCTCCCCATACAAACACATTGCCCTCCATACTGCCCCCCATACACCCATACTGCCCCCCCATACACCCATACTGCCCCCATACACCCACATTGCCTTCCATACCCCCCATACACACACACTGCCCCCCATACACACATTGCCTCCCATACTGCCCCCCCCACACACACCTGCCCCCCATACACACACTCTACACACATACACTACCGATACACACACTGTCCCCATACACACACCTCTACACACATACACTGCCCCCCTGCACACACACTGCCCCCCTGCACACACACTACCCCCCTACACACACTCTACACACATACACTACCCGATACACACACACTGCCCCATACACTGCTGCCCCTTACACACACATACACTGCAATACTCACACACACACTGCAACTGTTACACACACATACTGTCCCACACATACACTGCTGCCCTCACACACACACTGCGCACACACTGTCCCCCTCACACACACACACTGCACCACTCACACACACCACTGCTCCTATGCCCTACTACTGCCCCATTTCCCAGAAGACCTCAGGTAAGTTGTCAAACTGTTCTTAAACGGTTTGACTACTTACTCTGGGAGGGGGTCCCGGCACTATTGACACCATAACCACTACACTGAGCTGTAGTTGTTATTGTGTCTGGATTATTTCTTTAAATAATCTACAAGTGCCCCTCCCGAGATCAGGCTCTGGATCCGCCACTGCTTCTATAGTGCCTTTTGGTGATTTTTTTGGCACTTGGGGGTTGTTGCTCTGTTCTTCTTTATTGATAGCGCCAATCCACCTATATATATTTCTGTTGTTGCAAGGAAATATACTTTGTTTGTTTAAAACCAACAAATGTTGGAGATGTTTATCAGAAGTAGGGACTATGGAGCACATGTGGTAGAGCTGCTCAAAGCTCAAACCTCTGGCATTTAATTTTTTATATTACTAAAGAACCCTTTTATTCATAGTATAAAACGGGTCCTTGCAGGTAACCCCCTTCAGTAGCATTATGCAAACAGACCAAAACTGCACATACGAGCAAGAAACAGAAGACAACGCATTGTTCCTAGGAAAAAATGGCTATATACACAGGCCGTCTTGGGAAAAACACAATATACAGATAACAACCAATTAACACGTTCACCTATGAAGTGCAGTGCAAGTAATAGCACACATCAAAAAGAAAAGGAAATGGCAATTTTCACAATCTGTTTCTCACCCTGCCAAAAAAGAAATGTATTTTATTCCTCAAACAATAACCAGAGCATATCTACAAAAAAATCAACAGAAACCAAAATAGTCTAATATAGCAATAATGCCCCATAAACTAGAATATTCAAGGTTAAACTCGCAAAAATAGGTGAGAAAAAAGGCTCACTACATTTGGTGGTATTCCTTGTCTGTGATATTCGTCTGGATTCATGTAAAAATAAACCATAAAAACCATAGTGCAATACTGTAACCAAATAAAATAAAGTAAAACTGTACAGCACAAAATGGTAAAGTCCTACACATTTCGTCTCAATTGCTAAGACTTTCTTCAGGGGAATCCAGGTGCAGTATTATACAAGACAGAAAACACAAATGGTATATATCCCTCTCGAGTCTGATCATCTTTAGTCCATCCTGTCGATCGCTATCCAGCTATGTACAGTAATTTCCAAGTTCGTGCCACAAATCACACCAGGGATAGCGATTGACAGGATTACCTAACGATGATCAGGCCAGTATCATAAAATTTGTCTGGGCAAATATGAGACCTCGAATTTGCTACAGAACTCTTGCCCACTCATGGCACAGAGGCAGCCTCCTAAATATATGCCATTACTACATAACTGTATTTCAAAGTAATGGTTAGACATTGAACAGGCTTACTTATTTGTTCTATTCAATACAGCACCCTTCCAAATTGTCCCCCAAAAAATACGATTTGCCCTCAAGCACATTCGGCCATGGTCCATTCGATAATCATTTGGAGAAAACCAAGAATAAACATGGGTTTGTTGACATCTATTTACCCACTATTTCTGGCTTTACATAATCCTCTCTATCAACCGGGCCTGTGGGGTCTGTTCCCCCTCTTGGATTGCACAGACTCTTACATTAGACTTAAGATGTAATACTCAATTAACATCATTGGATAATCTCCTATACATGTGAACATCAGCAGTACTTCTTTGTTTCAAATATCACCATTTATGTCGCTTACTGAAGCCTATGCTTTTTGTTTTTTGGGTGGTGCAAGTAGTTGGACTTGCCTAGGGTGCAAAATAGTCTACCACATATGCATATATACATTTTGAAGTACAATAATAAAAAAAGTAGTGAGAGCATACAATTAAATCGATTACCTCAGCTGTATACACAATAGTGGAATCTAACAATTAAATAAAAAGGAGGAAAAAAAGCACTTATGGATAACTATATATTATTGTAGATAATTGGTCTCACTCACATGATTCTGAGCCACTCTATAAGCTGGCTCAGACTAAAAGCTTCAACCAGAAGATATGGTGGAGACTCGTTCGGAATCTGAATACTATATATAAAATAATATATACATTTTGAACTATCTTTCATGGTCAGTACACAGTTAAATAATTTGTATTTCATGAGTCTCATAAATAGAGCCATGTAACATATACCCATCTATTACATATCACTCAGTCAGCATCCATACCTATATATGGACTATATAAGAAAAATATCCATATAATATGAAATATTCTACAGTGCAAAATAGTGCATAACTATATACCACTGCCATAGGCTAGAATGGCAGCCAATGGGGAGCCCGTGTTCCCAGTTAGAGGGCTAGAGGGAGGAAAACGGGTAAGAAGTTCATAATACAGAAGCACACTGGGAGATTATGTTTAGCAACATATTCGCCAAAACATTAGACTGCTATGGCCAGTCAGAAGTAATGTATATTACAATTATTTCAGTCTCACCACTCAAAATGCTCACAAAAGATGGTAACAATGAGCTCTATTCTAGTCGTAACAGGAGCATTAGAAAGAAAGAAAAGTCAAATAGTCATTAAAAGGCAAGTACATTCTACAATTTGGATTTGTCTGTCAGAGACTCTGCAGGACAAATGCTATTGAATGATACGTGGTGTTATTTAAAAGACATTCTCTTAACATTTTTTTTCATTTTTGAACAGACAAGTGAAAAATTATTCAAATAAAATATACAAAATATCATTAATTATACCATCAAAATTCTTACACCATAATAACTCATAATATAAGGATTGTGTATGAATCCACAGACAGCATTAAATAAACATTACATAGAACAAATCCATAGCCTTTTTTGTGCCGTAGCCAATAATACATTTTATAAGACAGTAGGGGAGAGATCTAGCAATTATCAGAAAACCCTCTGCAAGGATGAGGAAACAAGGAGTGTCCTGGTTCTCTTAACATTTTAGAATACAAAACAAAACAAAGCAGAACAAACCAAAACTAAATGTAGTTGTAGGTGACTGTCCACGCCCCATGTCCTGGTTATGTAGGTAGTGAAATTAAAGTATCTGGGTAGAGTGTTACGGAGCATATTGGGAAACTATAGCAAAGAGAGGTGAATAGTCGAAAATCAGGTAGGCTACCACTGCAATAGTCTAGTAAATATAAACAAAAAGAAAAATGCATGAAGAACTATCCAGACACTTAAAGCATTTCAACCTGATGGATAGTGTGACCATTCATACAACTGCCAATTGCTTTAACATTTCAGAATGTGATAAGGATTAATTAATTTTTCCAATTGTTTCATCTTGCCATCAATTATGACAAGATTCAGCGTGCCTTTAGATTTCTATCTGAAAAAGTGGTGCAACATTTTAAAAGTGGAGGAGTCCATAATGGAATGGGCCTGCAGGTTCCACTGGTTTCCATGGCGAATGCTCCACTTTTTAGAACAGAACACTTTAGTAAATCTCCCCCAATGTTTGTGAGACAAGTGGAATCATTTACAAAAAGTTGTGTCACACTCTAAAGGAACATGCAGACAAAGGTTCTCAGGGATACCAGCGGGATGTGCTTCTTTTTTATGACTGAATTCAGTTCAGTATTTTTGGTTCTGGACTGCCGTTACGAGTGGGATCAGTCTGATATGCTTCGGAATATGTTCTCTCTGTAATGGCACAAGTGAACAAAAACTATTTTGAGATGTGAGCGGGGATTTAATGAAGGGGAAGCTACTGAGTTTCTCAAATTTTTTGAACGTTCCCATGTTCTTTGTTTTTGATCAATTTCCTTGGAAGGAAAATGCAGTGCCCCCTTTTGTGGGTCCTTAGTTCTTCACATTTTTTATTCTTGTAATTCAATTTGATACTTCATTTCCACACATCACTAACAAGGCCGTCCAAGACTAATGCAATTGGCTGGGTTTGATGTGTCACTGGCACCGAGTGAGTAGGCTGGCAATGTGAAACTATACTGGCCTTTTGGGTGGGATTGGTCTGATTTGCACATGGTTTAGGGTTTCTCGTAATGTCACAATTATGTCGCACAATATAATCTTTAGATTCTCATTGACACTAAAATAAGGGATATAATGCATTTAGTGCATGGTTCTAGTGCCTGTAAAACAGAATGGTGTCTAATTATGCACTCATGCTTTGCTGCCCGAGGACACATGTGGGACACCACTGAACTAAATTGTGATGGTGGGACAGTATCTTAAAAATAGATACGGTTGCTCTGAAATTTGGGACAGTACTTCCCAACAGTTTTAAGGTCTTCAGCAGCTAGTCAAACCAGCACAATACAGCTTCAACACATTCTTGTCAGCCACACTACTAGAGTAATGAGTAATAAAGCTTAGGGAAAATAAGAAGAGAGATAAAAGAGTTTAGAGAGATGGGGAGAGAGAACCATAGATTTCTATAGGAAGTAGGAAAAGATTAGAGTATTATGGAGATACGAAAGGAGACATAAGAAGTGTATAATTGGCTGCAACTGCCCACCTTCCCTCGTACCGGTACTTTTTGTTTTAGTGAGTTTGTGTCTGTGACCATATATGTGTCTTAGTGTCTCTCTGTGTCTCTATCAGTGCTTGTCTATGTGTGCCTGTGACTTTTTGTGTCAGTACATGACAGTGTGTGTGGTTGTGTTCAACTGTGTATACTTGAGTGTGCATGTTTGTATCTGTGCATTCATGTCTATGTGTGACCTCCATGTATTTGTGTATCTATAGATATATGTATGCGTCTGTCAATGTGTGTCTGTAAATATTTAACTGTGAGTATGTGTGAGTGTGTGTCTTTGTTTGTATCTGTGAGTGCGTGAAGATGCATTTATTGGGTGGAGCTCTCGGGAGATGTCATCACATTTTTGGCTCTATTAAACCAACCCAGGAGGGAGATCCAGCAATAACTGCATACAGGATCAAGTTATCTCCAGATCAATTGAAAACCACCTGCCAGGGTTGATATGACTAGCCACAAGGGGGGGCAGTTGAAAACATCCCCATGTACTAGAATTTTTTGTGTGAGTGTGGGTGTCTGA
Organism: Pelobates cultripes; assembly: GCA_933207985.1. NCBI lineage: Eukaryota > Metazoa > Chordata > Amphibia > Anura > Pelobatidae > Pelobates > Pelobates cultripes. The sequence goes on from OW240915.1 coordinate 316,297,194, forward strand.
TGGAGACTGTCTGTGAATCATGTTTGCGTTTTTAATCTGCATGTGGGAATCTGTGTGTGTAAATCTGTGTGTATGTGTGTATCTGCCTGAATTTCTGAGTGTGTGTGGATCTGTGAGTCTGAATCTGTGATTGTGTGAACGTGTGTCTGTGAATCTGACACACACGTTCACACACTCCCCCGGTTTTAACCCTGCAGGTGCCATTCTGTTGGAACTGAAAGTTGCTTAGCAGGGTAACCTGCCTCTACTAGCTGTCATACTGCCACTAAAGATGCTTCTGTAAAATAAATAATTCCATAAGATAGTCTCAGAGATCATCTGATTTGGCACAGCGTGGCAATTTGTTGAGCATGTGCACTAGCCGTATTGTCAATGATCTCAGCTAAGGACCTGGGACCATGGTGTGGTGTGTCAGCGTATGAAGTGACTGAGTGCGTGCTGAAGGTGTGGTGTCTGTACTCGTGTTTTGGAGGGTTAACATAGAGATCCCAACTGTTGCTTAGTGTCTGTAATAAAGGGTGACTCATGGTTTACACGTTTTAAACAGGCTTATGTGAGTTCTAGTCTATTTTTCTCTGACAGGCTAGGCAGTCTGACCAAGCTTGGAGCATATGTATATTGGGTTACTCCGGCAAGTTAGGCAAACATATTATGTTGAGAGCAATTATAAATTAGGCTACTCTGGCCAGCTAGGGAGACAGATCATGCCAAAAGAAAAACAAAACAAAACATTTATATCTTAGGCTATTCTGGCAGGCTAAGCAAACGCATCATGTTAAATAAGTAAAAGCAAAACATGTATGCATTAGGCCACTCTGACAGGCTAGGGAAACCTCTAGCTAAGACCAACTGTATATGCGGTCATTCTGGTGAGTCAGGAATCGGCAGTGTCCAAGTACTGGTGGCTGTCTCCCTTATTTTATCAAGGCAGGTAGGGTTTTGGTGGTAGCCTGTGGCATTCCGCCTCTGCACGTTTTGTGCTGGCTGTCAGCCCACTCCATTTCGAGGCTGGATTGTAGAGTCCTTTGCTGCAGGTAGACAACCAGAAAGGAGGCAGCAAAGTAGTGGTGTCGGGTGGGCTCTCGCTTCTCCGATGTGCTGGAGCGGTTTGTGGGCTGAGAGGTGCTCCGTCGCTGATCGGCTGTCCGCATGTAGTGCGGCGTCTTCATTGCTGGTCGTGGTGTGGTGTGTCACCATCTTGGTGCAGGGTGCAGCATTAGGTGTGTGAGACCGGTTCCCTGATGTGTCAGAGGTTCCCGCTTCTGTGCCTTGTTTGGCAGTGGGTTCTTCCGTGGTGCGGGAGCTGGCTCATTGCGTCCCCGTCGTTTCCGCCTATTGCCGCCTTGAGGTGAGCGTTGTGCTGGGATGCCTTGACGGGTGTTTACCGGTGGTCATTGTGGGGTGTTGGTTTGCATGCGCCCGGTTGCTTTGCCGTGTATTGTGGGCGCCTGGGGACTGCATGTTCTCTTGCTAGTTTTGATGCACGCGGCTCCGACATCTTAGGTACAGTGCCACGGATCAGGCTGCTGATGCTGCTGGGTCCAAGCTGGCTTGCCGCTTTTGGGGTCACAGGGTGGAGGCCGGGAGCACCCCCGCCGGCCCGGGGGCGGGGGGGAACAGGGCCAGGTCCTAGCCGGTCCGGCCGGGCACTGTCAGGCAGGATACCAGGCAGCGGCCGTCCGCCCCACTCACTGCCGAAGAAGGCCCCATCTGGAGCGGCAGTTTCTCCCCCAGGGGACTGCAACTCTGGGAGTCAGCCTCTCCCTGGGTCCAGTGGTCTCAGCACACGGAGGACCGGTCCTGTCGGTCTGCTGTCCCAGGGTAAATCATGCTTTAAGGGCTTATAGAGTGGGAAAGTGCAGGAGCTGAGGTTGCTTGCGACCATCCAGCTCAGCGGTCTGGCCCCGCCCTCTCGGGAATTTCAAATTTAAGACCTAAGTAGCCAAGCTGGAGCATAGCAGAGAATTATTTAGTTTGACTAGTTTGGCATTACAATTTAAATTCAGTTTGAATTCCTAACACTTTAGGTAATAACCCAAGTCTAACGTAATAAATGGAGAGTTTGAAAGGGAATTGCAAAATCTAAGCCAAAAATTCCCCAAATCACCTCTATTTTTCAAGTTCACCACTTTGGCCTAAATATTGCAATTTCCTTACCAATTCACCTCATTTCACTTATTTTAGTGTGACAGTCTAGTCAAGTAGAGCAAATACTATGGTATTAAAATTATTGTGAACTAGACATGTTTTATTATTATTAGAGAAACAGATGGCTACTTCGCTATAATATATATTCTATTTATTATTCCATCGTTCCACCAAGCACTTTCTGCACTGCTATTAGAAAGGTGAATAACAGTAAATATTGCATTATAATAGGTTTAAAAAAAAAAAAATAACAGTATGCCACTTACTCAATAGACTGAACTACATACATAGTTAACTGTACACATTTTAAATAAACTTGTATCTCACACCCTGACACCCAGCAGGTTACCCATCTCACATTCTGCACTGAGGGAGATGGGTAACCTGCTCCGCTGAATGCCGGTGATGTCTCGTGCCAGCGCCCAGCGTGGTGTACTGTTATGGAAGAAGCAGTATACCGGCGAGGGAGCAGCTCACAGAGTAACTGTACTGACAGACTCATTGGGCCAGACTGTCACTGAGAGCGTGTCACAGGTGAGCTGCAATTGCATGCAGCCAGAGTCACATAGGGACAGCAACACGCAGAGACTGTCACTCACTGATAGCAGGCTGCTAGGTTCTAAATGACAGGGACTGTCACATGGAAAGACTGCCGGAAGATTGCGCTAGAGACGTACACAAAAGGCCTAATTCTCTCAAATATTGTTCACAAATCTGTTTAAATCTGTGTTAGTGAGCACTTCTCCTTTGCCGAGATAATGCATCCACCTCACAGGTGTGGCATATCAAGATGCTGATTAGACAGCATGATTATTGAATAGGTGTGCCTTAGGCTGGCCACAATATTTCATTCACCAGAATTTCAGTTTACAAGTGTCCTTGTAGTGCGCTCGAATGTTTGGATTCGCTCAACGCATTTGTCCACGTTCAGTGCTTTTTCAAGAACTGTGGTTCCCTTATAATCGTTTGTCTTTTTATACCCTAAAGAATTGGTTTCTCCGCCTTCCAAGTGACAACTTTCGCGTTTGCAGCTTTTCATTGGTGACGTGATCGTGTTCGGGACTAATGCTCTGAGAGATGCAGAGGAGGAAAAAAACAACCTGTCTAAAAATGGGAAGAAAGAGACAAATATAAACATCAGTAAAATATCCATCAAATATATCAATAAAATATTCCAGTAACATACAGGGAGTGCAGAATTATTAGGCAAATTAGTATTTTGACCACATCATCCTCTTTATGCATGTTGTCTTACTCCAAGCTGTATAGGCTCGAAAGCCTACTACCAATTAAGCGTATTAGGTGATGTGCATCTCTGTAATGAGAAGGGGTGTGGTCTAATGACATCAACACCCTATATCAGGTGTGCATAATTATTAGGCAACTTCCTTTCCTTTGGCAAAATGGGTCAAAAGAAGGACTTGACAGGCTCAGAAAAGTCAAAAATAGTGAGATATCTTGCAGAGGGATGCAGCACTCTTAAAATTGCAAAGCTTCTGAAGCGTGATCATCGAACAATCAAGTGTTTCATTCAAAATAGTCAACAGGGTCGCAAGAAGCGTGTGGAAAAACCAAGGCGCAAAATAACTGCCCATGAACTGAGAAAAGTCAAGCGTGCAGCTGCCACGATGCCACTTGCCACCAGTTTGGCCATATTTCAGAGCTGCAACATCACTGGAGTGCCCAAAAGCACAAGGTGTGCAATACTCAGAGACATGGCCAAGGTAAGAAAGGCTGAAAGACGACCACCACTGAACAAGACACACAAGCTGAAGCGTCAAGACTGGGCCAAGAAATATCTCAAGACTGATTTTTCTAAGGTTTTATGGACTGATGAAATGAGAGTGAGTCTTGATGGGCCAGATGGATGGGCCCGTGGCTGGATTGGTAAAGGGCAGAGAGCTCCAGTCCGACTCAGACGCCAGCAAGGTGGAGGTGGAGTACTGGTTTGGGCTGGTATCATCAAAGATGAGCTTGTGGGGCCTTTTTCGGGTTGAGGATGGAGTCAAGCTCAACTCCCAGTCCTACTGCCAGTTCCTGGAAGACACCTTCTTCAAGCAGTGGTACAGGAAGAAGTCTGCATCCTTCAAGAAAACATGATTTTCATGCAGGACAATGCTCCATCACACGCGTCCAAGTACTCCACAGCGTGGCTGGCATGAAAGGGAATAAAAGAAGAAAATCTAATGACATGGCCTCCTTGTTCACCTGATCGAACCCCATTGAGAACCTATGGTCCATCATCAAATGTGAGATTTACAAGGAGGGAAAACAGTACACCTCTCTGAACAGTGTCTGGGAGGCTGTAGTTGCTGCTGCACGCAATGTTGATGGTGAACAGATCAAAACACTGACAGAATCCATGGATGGCAGGCTTTTGAGTGTCCTTGCAAAGAAAGGTGGCTATATTGGTCACTGATTTGTTTTTGTTTTGGAATGTCAGAAATGTATATTTGTGAATGTTGAGATGTTATATTGGTTTCACTGGTAATAATAAATAATTGAAATGGGTATATGTTTGTTTTTTGTTAAGTTGCCTAATAATTATGCACAGTAATAGTCACCTGCACACACAGATATCCCCCTAACATAGCTAAAACTAAAACAAACTAAAAACTACTTCCAAAAATATTCAGCTTTGATATTAATGAGTTTTTTGGGTTCATTGAGAACATGGTTGTTGTTCAATAATAAAATAAATCCTCAAAAATACAACTTGCCTAATAATTCTGCACTCCCTGTATATCTCATTCCATGAAAGCCAATATATCAATTTCAAAGTTTTTTTAGTTTATAAATTGATTCAGTTTCTTTTTTATTAAGTGCAAATGCTCTGTCACCCCTCTCCAACGGGGTTCAACTACATCTATGCCTATCGCTAAAAAATTCTGAATGTTAAAATAAATTTTTTTTTAAATAATTAAAAAAATATATATGTAATTCTATTCTAACTGTATTTTGAAATTAATATATATTTATATCAACATACACTTAGAATGAAATTACATATATATATATATATATATATATATATATGTATATATAAATAATAATAATACAGAATATACATATCTCCATATACATAATTACATCAATAGTTTCATAAATATACACTTCGACTTCAAATATATAAATATGTAAAAGTTTAAATTGTTACAATTTTGACAGTGTCTTGGGACACTGTGTTTCAAACTTTCTTTCCTGATATTCTAAAAATGTTCTTCCTTCCTACAAATTGTTTTTCACACTGGCATTGCAATAAATAAATTACAGTTTTACTTTTACAGTTTATAAAGTGTTTAATGTGGAATTTTTCTTTTGTAAAAAAGCTTTCAAAAACTTTTATTTTTCCATCTTTGATACACATGTAGTACAGTCACCACATTTATAGAATTCTTTTGGTTTGTCAAACAGCTCATTTAAAGGGCTAATTGTTATCTTTCTCTCTTTTTGGGTAAAAACTGCAATGTAATGCCTGGTGGTGTGCGATAATGGGTGAAATCTCGTAGCAGCTCTGGGCCTAGCCGGTTTGACGCACATCCTTTGCCTGGCGCATTTGCTGAATTTGGTGGTGCAGACACTCCTGAAAAACTACCCAGATATATCAGAGCTGCTGCAGAAAGTGCGGGCCGTCTGGGCACGCTTTCGGTGTTCTCACCCTGCTGCTACTTGCCTGTCTGTACTGAGGCGTAACTTCGGCCTTCCCACTCATCGCCTCATATGCGACTTGCCCACAAGGTGGAACCCCACCTTGCACATGCTGGAGAGACTGTGCGAGCAGCAACAGGTGATAGTGGAGTTTCAGATGCAGCACCCAGGTCAGTTGCTCTGCGGAACAGCACCACTTCACCACCAATGAGTGGGCCTCCATGTGAGACCTGTGTGCCATTTTGCACTGTTTTGAGTACTCCACCAACATGGCCAGTGCCGATGACGCCGTTCTCAGCCTTCTCGCTTCGGGCGATGATGGAAGAGGATGTGGCACAGGAGGAAGAGGAGGAGGAAGAGGGGTCATTTCCATGGTTATCAGGCCAGTCATTCACAAGTGGCTTGGAGGGTGGGTTCCTGCACCAGCATAGGCCAGGTACACAATTGTCCAGCCAGGGCACAGTTTTGGAGGATGAGGAGGAACCGTGTTCAAAGCAGGGTGGCACCCAACGCAGCTCGTGGGCATCACTGGAGTGTGGCAGGGGGGATACGGAGGACACAGACGATACACCTCCCACAGAGGACAGCTTGTCCTTGCCTCTGGGCAGCCTGGAACACATGAGCGACTATATGCTGCAGTGCCTGCGCAACGACTGCCGAGTTGCCCACATTCTAACTTGTGCTGATTACTGGGTGGCAACCCTGCTGGATCCCCATTACAAGGACAACGTGCCGTTCTTAATTCCCTCACTGGAGCATGATCGGAAGATGCGCGACTACAAGCACACGGTGGTCACATGGCCTGAGCTTGCCCTTTATGCCTTGGAGGTGCTGGCCTGCCCTGCAGCCAGTGTATTGTCTGAACGTGTGTTTAGCATGGCAGGGGGCGTTATCACAGACAAGCGCAGCCGCCTGTCCACAGCCAACGTGGACAAGCTCACGTTTATTAAAATGAACCAGGCATGGATCCCACCAGACTTGTCTGTACATTGTGCAGAATAGACATTTATACCAGCCTCACCCAGCCATTGTTATACTCAAGTGCACTTATTCTTTGTTTTCTTTTTTTATATGTCCTCCACCGCCGCTTCCACCTACACCGCCACAGTCACCGCCTCCTCAACCTATGGGTCACTTAGTATAAACTATGTACACAATAGCAGATGCTTGTGAAGGCCTTTTCTCCATGCATCAGGAGTTGAGCTCAGTTTGAACAATGAAAGATAATACCCTGCACTCCAACCCTCTCTCAAATGGATAATTATGGTGATCCTCCTGACAGCCATGCTTTAGATTTTGATTTATGTTCTTCCAAAGCTAAAATCAAAGATTCCATCTAGTGCTATTTTATGGCTCAGCTGTATTTTTTAATTTTTATGTATTTTATGTTATTTTAAGTGATTTCCCTATCCACATTTGTTTGCAGGGCACTTGTCCTACTCTTACCCCCATTTTAATTCCTTGTGCAGCCCTCTAGCCCTTTCCAGGACTTTTAAGAGGCATTTTTGTGCCCAAAAGTTCGGGTCCCCATTGACTTAAATGGGGTTCGGGGTCAAGTTTGATCCCGAACCCGGACTTTTTTTCAAAGTTCGGCCGAACCCGCTGGACCCGAACATCCAGGTGTCCGTTCAACTCTACACATGTATATATGTAATATATATAATAGCTATATATATTGTGTGTGTGTGTGTATATATATATTATTATAAAAAATAAATAATTAAAAATAAATAAAAAATTTAAAAATAATTTAAAAAATATATATGTAATTTTATTCTAACTGTATTTTGATATTAATATTTATTTATATCAACATACACTTAGAAGGAAATTACATGCATATATATATATGTATATGTATATATATATATATAAATATATATATATATATATATAAATTAAAAAATACACAATATGCATATGTCCATATACATAATTACATAAATAATTTCATAAATATACACATTGACTTCAAATATATAAATATGTATAAATATATATTTAAATTCTACGTGCATATTTATGTAATATTTTGTATGTAACACAATTTGCGGGACCTGCCTGACAATCCAGGCCGAAAGTCCAGAGAATTTAGTTTGCTAGCACTGTATTTAACCCTGCAACTTTCCAAAACACCCTAAAACCTGTACATGGGGGGTACTGTTTTACTCGAGTGTCATTGCTGAACACAAATAGTGTTTAAAATTGGTAAAACATATCACAGCATCGATATTGTGAATGAAAGTGACGTTTTTTTTTTTCATTTTGCACACACAAACGGCACTTTCACTGAGGATATCATTGTGATACATTTTACTGTTTTGAAACACTAATATTTGTGTTCAGCGAAGTCTCCAGAGTATAACAGTACCCCCCCCATGCACAGGTTTTTTAGTGTTTTTGAAAGTTACAGGGTCAAATATAAGTCTGGTTTTTCACATTGAAATTTGCCAGATTGGTTATGTTGCCTTTGAGAGCGTATGGTAGCCCATGAATGAGAATTTAACCCCATGATGGCATACCATTTGCAAAAGAAGACAACCCAAGGTATTGCAAATGAGGTATGTTCAATCTTTTTTAGTAGGTACTTATTCACAAACACTGGCCAAAGTTAGCGTTCATAATTCTCTTTTGTATTTTTTCACACAAACAAATAGAAATGCTAAAGTTCACTACTAAAAAAGACTGGACACGCCATATTGAATACCCTGGGTGGTCTACTTTTCAAAAATATATGGTTCGATGGGGGTAAACGTTGGCTAGCTTCAAAAATGTCCCAAATAGGTGCATGATGACCAGCTGTGAAAATTCCAAGTTGGAAAACTGGAATGAACACCCTCCAAATAAGGTCTTTTAGCCCCAAAGAACTCCACACACCTATACATGGGGGGTATCACTGTACTCAGGAGATGTTGCTGAACACATATCAGGGTGTTCTTTGTACATGTATTCTTAAAATGCTATGTGTGTCAAAAAAATCACCAATTTTTTAAATTTTTTTTACATTTGGCATAGATCGGTGGTAAAATGGTTGCATGAAAAGAGTCAAAATACCTGAAGTTGAATACCTTAGGTTGTCTTCTTTTAATAAATATATACATGTGAAGGGTTATTCGGGGATTCCTGACAGATAGTGTTACAATGTAACTTGTGTTAAGTTTGAAAAAAAATGGTTTGGAAATATCCAGGTGCTGCTTGTACTTCAGCAAAAACCATAACAATGAAAGAAAAAATGAAACTAATGGATTTATAAATTGCAATACGACGTATGTGGTCTACCTTTTAGAATGCCCGTGTGGCAGGCAATATGTGGGCCGAACATGCCGAAAAATGAAAACGTGAGTAAGTGAACATATAAGGGCTATAAGAAGAAAATGCACTAACCATGGAGTCCCCTTGCACTTCATGGAAGCCCATAACGGAGACCCCAAAGGACTGACCGTAAAAGGACTAGAAGTTATTAAACCAACAAAAAGAGGTGAAGATAGACTGAAAACCCTCAGACAGAGAGAATCCTATTGGATTTTCAAACTAGGTACACTCTATAAAGATTTAGACCTAGCATGTTTTCAGTAAAATAGATCCACCGAAGATAGACCACCTATATAAACCATATGGGCTTCGATCCAGTGTACTTATAATACCAAATACTCATTCTTCCTTCCCACTAATTTGCACATTCCTACTGGTCACACCTTCTACTATTGCAATGATCAAATAATATATTATTATCCTCTTCAAATACTTCCTATGAGGACATATATTTCCCTTTTCCTCCTGTACCACTTTCTATCAGACATAAGTAATATTTTATTATGCAAGTATTATAACAGAATGATATTATCACACAATAGTTCACAACAGAATGAAATTCATCTTTTATCCATAAGACTTTTTGCATGAACCAGCAGTACATAATAAAAATGGTAGATGAACTAGTAATTCTACTATATTTATTTAGAACCAATTAAGTTGTAAATTATTGTAGCAATATATCTCTTTTCAATGTATTTCTTTTCAAGTTACTTTTATTCCTATTTATACTTTATACAAAAATTAAGAGCTTTTTCTAGGAAATAAAGCTTGTAGCTCAAATCTATGTGTGTATCCATTTGAAATAATAATACTATGTATCTTCAGATGGACTCTGTTTTATATAAATACAAAATAGTTTGCCCCCCAAAAAAAGAAAAAAAAAAGTTTCTCACTAATTGAAATGAAATCCCTATATAAGAAGGTCCTTCCCAACAACCTACACTCCACTACTTTTCCCTGATGAAGTAAGGACAGCCTTACGAAACGCGTAGGAACGGAACGATCGGCAAATTGACACAAGGACCCCACAACGAGATTAAGAGCGAGCAGCCGCATACACGCACTAATAGCTCAGAGAGCTCGGCGCCGGACGGTGTACCACATAGGCGAATCCCCAATACTAAACGAGCATCAGAAGAGGAGAGCCCATAGCTTCAATTCTCTCACCAACAAACCAGCAGCACACCCGCTACCAGGCAAGAGGATCTACACCAACATATTTTTTCTATTGTCCACTTTTTGGTTTTATGTTGTACCTGTACATAGTGTGCACATCTAATTTAATACAACAGGTACTTGTTTTAAAATCATTGTTTTTCAGCATATAATTGATATACACAGATTTACGCATATCTTATGTTTTAATGAGATAAATAATTTTTTTATTTTATATGCAAATCATTGTATGTTCATTTTGCGCTTCTTTCCACCCTTCTATTGTCTACTGCTTGTACTTATTGCCCTATAACTTTCCCAAAAAAGGTAAGAACATGTTAACATTGGGTATTTCTAAACGCAGGACAAAATTTTGAAAGGGTGTTTTTTGGCGGTTGTAGATGCGTAACAGATTTTGGGGGTTAGAAGTTAGAAAAAGTTAGTTTTTTTTCATCAAATTTTATCATTTTTATAGTAAATTATATGATGTAAATAATGGTCTTTAGAAAGACCATTTAATGGTGAGACAAACTGTATATAATGTGTGGGTACAGTAAATGAGTAAGAGGAAAATTACAGCTAAACACAAACACCGCATAAATGTAAAAACAGCCCTGGTCCCAAACGGTAAGAAAATTAAAAAAACGTTCTGGTCACTAAGGGGTTAAATTTTAATAACACTCACATAAGAGGAAGTATGCAAAAAGAGAGATTTTGTGTGATTTAAGGCACTTAATGTATCAAAGATAAAGTATATATATGTGTTAGCAGCTATGGCACTCTTTGGGTTACTCCTCTCTACCCAGAAAAAACAATAGTCCAAACAAGGACACACTCTGTGTGGGAACCAGGTTTAGATGATAATACCCTTAGCACACACACAGTAGAGTATAGTGCAGCGCTAAACAAGCTTTCCCATACAACATGGGGTGTTTCTCATATGTAACTTTTCAACGCTATGACTCTGAACGTATTCGCTTGCTGTGCCTTTAACCCCTTAAGGACACATGACATGTCACGATTCACTTTTATTCCAGAAGTTTGGTCCTTAAGGGGTTAAGGTAGCAACAGTACATGGCTGGGTTGCAAACCTGGTGACCTATCGCAGGTATATTGACGATTTGTTTTTCATTTGGAGGGGAAAAGTGGAAAATTTGCAGTTGTTTTTACACCACCTTAACTCCAATAATTGGGTCATCAAATTGACCTCCCATTTTAGTGAATCATCAGTCCAATATTTGGACTTATGTATATTCATAGAAAACGACCAGATTAAAACAAAAACCCACTTTAAAATAGTGGATGTAAACAATTTCATACAATTAAACAGTTGCCACCATGATCCATTGCTGAAAAATGTACCTAGGTCGCGGTTCCTCAGGATGAGGAGGAACTGCACCGATAGGGAAATATATAAAACTCAAGCACACATACTAAAGGAGAATTTCATAGAAAAGGGATATGATCAAAAAATCTTGGAGGTCAATATAAAGGAGGTAAAAGAATTAGGGAGAAAGCCACTACTGGAGTACAAATCGAAAGCTATGGGAGAAAAATCAGATAGTGTATAGGGGAGCACTCAATCTCAAAAAAATTTTTTTTTTCAAAAGACTGGCTTTTTTAGTTGTGGGGTATGTTTGGCGTGCAGGAATACCCATAATACTAAGAGACATATAACCAACTTTCAAAACCCACAAATACATCATAAAAAACATACAATTAAGGAACTGATCACGTGTCACACAAAAAATGGGGTTTATGCCCTTAGATGCCCTTGCAATCTTATGTACATAGGCAGAACAAAACGTCCTCACCAGATAAGAATTGAAGAACATTCAATATGAAAAGCACAATGTATCTTTGCACTATAAAATGCATCACAATAACAACCCACAATTCCTGCTGTCCAGGAAGTAGGAGGGTCTGGGAGGGAGGGTCTGCTGGAGATTGGCCGGGACGCGTCAGCTGACCGGAGTTCGCCGCGAACAGCTCGTGGCGAACCGCGGCGAACCGTTCGCGAGATGTTCGCGGACGGTTCGCGACATCTCTACCCACAATCACTGGAAATTTTTGGAATTCAGAAAGAATGCACCAATTGGAGGGGAGGAGATATAAAAAAAGATTTGGGTAAAGCTAAAATGAGGTGGATTTTTAACTTGGATACCATTACCCCTCATGGACTTAATGTGGGTTCAGAATTATGTCATTTTTAATGACATTTTTAAACCCCTTCCTTCCCTTCCCTTTTACTGTATAACCAATATATTATGGGCAATTGCAAATTGAATTGGAAGAAAATGTGTTTATCTTAATATGTGAGGTTTAAGAAACTAGCACATTATGATATTTTTTGATAAATGTCTTGAAGATACTAATTTTACATTTCCCTATAGTGAGGTACAACTTGTTTTATTATATATATTTTTTTTAATTTTTCCGTTTGTGGATTATCTATAAAAGTGCCTTTTTATGGCACAAGGACCAAATTGAAATTGTGTTTTATTTATACATGGTTCTATATGAACACACAGGATGATGTGATCTGGAGTCTTTTTCGTCGATACGAACACAGAGTCACATGAGAGTGATGTCACTTCTAGCCGTTCGTATAGACGAACAGACGATCCTACAGAGCAAGGAATCAATTGAAACAATGACTTCCAGCGTTCGTGTAAGCAAACTAATTAATACACGAAACAGCTGAACAACCACACTCCCCTCACCGAACGAGCAATCTGAGGAGGAACTCCCCCTTATAACACGGAACTAAGATGGATGCAACATGCCAATTGAAAAAGCCTGCACAGCGGGCACCAGGAGGACTGAGATATTGTATATATATATATATATATATACTTTGTAACTGTTTTGTTTTTATCTCCCTAGTGGAGTATCTTTTATTTACTTTGTAAAATAATAAATGTTTAATTTACTACTAAGTCCTCTTGGACCATCTGTTCCATATCTATCTACATTTCAAGGGGGCCCCTTGCCACTCCTAATATTGGCAAGTAGGTGTACAAACCTGGAGCCAGTCACTTATGGGCTCCAAAACCAGGTGAGCAACTTTCATTTTCAACTTAAAGTTGTGAATATTCGCAAAAATCATCTGCACCATCCTTGTTGCTTTGTTTGTGTAACCTTTGAGTATATACCACATCAGAGCTCGTGAAGGGGATTAACAAGAAGGTTACTGTTGCTACCTTAAAGGCACAGCAAGCGAATACATTCAGAGCCATAGCGTTGAAAAGGCTCTCGACTTGTGAGCATTGATTCTTTTACTTTATTTTGTATATATAAGTTTACATCAACGATACTGTACCATTATGTTTTTCTTTGCATTTTGTCTTTTCTGTTACATATGAGAATAATAATAATACTACTAATAATAATAATAATAATATGTTGTATGGGTAAGCTTGTTTAGCGCTGCACTATACTCTACTGTGTGTGTGTTAAGGGTATTATCATCTAAACCTGGTTCCCACACAGAGTGTTTCCTTGTTTGCAATCACATAAGAGGAGTTTACACAAGAGGAGTGTCCTATAAAAATGCCACATATACAAAGCAAAACAGAATAAAAGAACAAACATCAATTGAAGTATTACAGTATTATTAAAATGGTTAAATAAAGCTTACCCATGTTTATTTTGCAAAACATACAATCAATAAAAAGTTAATTACAGGAGCAATAAATGTAACAAATAGGATTTATTTTACAATAGTTAAAATTAAAGAAAAGGTTTTAAAAAATTGTCCTTTAAAGAAACACACTATTGAATCCATGCTAATTCTTCTTGGCCTCTCTGCTGCCTTTGACACCGTTGATGATGCTCTCCTTCTTCAAACTCTTCAATCACTCGGTCTCTGTGACTCTGTCCTCTTGTGGTTTTCCTCTTATCTCTCCCAATGCTCATTCAGTGTCTCCTTTTCTAAAGGTGTCTCCTTTTCTAATGATACCTCCTCCCCCGTCCTGTCTCGGTTGGAGCTCTATCCTTGGTCCCCTTCTATTTTCTCTTTATACTGCCTCTCTTGGCAAACTTATTACCTCATTTGGATTCCACTACCACCTGCACGCTGATGACATCCAGATATATCTCTCCTCCCCGTACCTCTTCCCTGACGTCCTGCAACATGTCACTGCTTGCCTTTCTTCCACCTCTGACTGGATGTCCTCCTGCTTTCTGAAACTCAATCTCTCTAAAACTGAGCTATTTGTCTTTCCTCCTCCTAATACTGAGCCTCCTCTTTCACTCTCCCTTCAAGTTAATTGTATTCACATCAGTCCATCCTTGCAAGCGTGCTGTCTTAGCGTCATACTTGATTCTGGCCTCACATGCAGTATGTTGCCAAATCCTGTAGATTCCATCTTATAAACATAGTCCGCATCTGCCCCTTTCTTACGCAAGATGCTACCAAGGAGCTTGCCCATTCTCTAGTAATTTCCCGCATGGATTATTGTAACCCTCTCTTAATTGGTCTTCCCAAAAGCTGTATTGCCCCGCTATAGTCTGTAATGAATGCTGCCGCCAGACTGATTTCCTCTCTAGTCGGTCCTCTCACACCTCACCACTCTCAGTCCTTACATTGGCTTCCTGTATACTATAGGGATGAATTCAAAGTACTAACCCATACCTATAAAGCACTGAACAATTTTAGCCCCTTATATAATCTCTTCACAGATCCATAGGTATGCCCCTTCTCGGTCTCTCCGCTCTGCCCATGACCACTTTCTGTCCGCTGCTTGCACCCGTACGGCCAACTCACGCTTGCAGGACGTCTTGTGGGCGGCTCCCTTCCTATGGAATAGCTTGCCTACCGCCATCAGACTCTCCCCTAGTTTTCAATCGTTTAAGAAGTGCCTTAAAATCAATCTCTTTAGGAGAGCTTATTGCCTCCCAGAGTAACCTCTATCTCACATACCAGTCTCTAGCTCTCCTAAGTGGCGGCACTTTACACTCTCCTCCCGCTCTGCTTCACTCCCACCTTATTTTATTGCCATTACCTGTCCTAATGTTTTTTTATACCCCATCTCCTATAGGCTGTGAGCTCATTTGAGCAGGGTCCTCTTCAACCTATCGTTCCTGTTGGTTTTCTTGTAATTGTCCTATTTATAGTTAAATCCCCCCTCTCATAATATTGTAAAGCGCTATGGAATCTGTTGGCGCTATATAAATGGCAATAATAATAATAATAATAATAATTCCCTCACATTCTTCTTTATCTTTGCCAGGAATGGGGGAATGCTTGTCCCTGGTGATCATTGGCACCCTCAGCAGGTGAAAAACACATTTGCTGCTCATTCTAGTCTGGCACCACATAAAGCATTGAAGTGTTGTTGTGATAACAGCAATGCCCTGATACATTGCGAGAGACCCTATAACTGGGCAGGCTGGTGAGGGAGAGTTTTGATTTCCTATCCAGCTGGACTTTGTCATAGCTTCTTCTTTTGCCCAGCAGTCTATTACTGTTGGCCCTGCATGGCCGGGCAGGGCAGACCCCATTTCATCTTCCCTGTCTAGCATGAACTGTAAACCATTTTGTGGACCAGAAGCAGGAGCTCCATCAGCCCCTATATTAATCCTGCCCTGGCTCTAAATATGTTTCCAACTCTTCCCAAACAATGAACAATAAGCAAATGTACATTCATCTCTTCTTATCATGCCTATTCACAAACCTGGAAAAGGTTTACAAAACAATGCAAAATGATATACAACCCTTTAACCCCTTCCCAACCGCGGACGTACCAGGTAGTCCGACAAAAAGTGGTCGTTAACGACCTCGGATGTACCTGGTACGTCTACTGCAATCTATGCACTTACCTGGTTGCTGGCGATACCCCGCCGGCTATCGCAATGTGGGGACTTGCCTGGCATCCCTGGCAGTCCCCCTGTGGCTGTTCCGCCCTCCCCCGGGACATGTGATTGTGGGGTCCTCACAATCACATGGCCGGAATAGCTCTCAGGCAGTCCCCCTAGTGCCTAAAAAAAAGTTTTTATGATCAAAATACTTTTACATGCACATAAACACACATACACCATTATTAAAAGTGTATTTTAATATTAATTATGTATAAATTATACATTAATATTAAAATAAACATAGAATGATGTAAATTATATATATATATATATATATATATTTATATATACATATATTTATAATTATATAATAATAATAAATAAATAGAAAAAAATAAAAAATAAATGATATACTTGTTTAAATTTGTTCAGTCTGTATTTTGATATATATTTAAATCAAAATACATTTAGAATGACGATTTAAATTTATATATTCCCTTAAAGGGACACTATAGTCACCAGAACAACTACAGCTTATTGAATTTGTTCTGGTGAGTAAAATCATTACCTTCAGGCTTTTTGCTGTAAACACTGTCTTTTCAGAGAAAATGCAATGTTTACATTACAGCCTAGTGATAACTTCACTGGCCACTGCTTAGATGGCTGTTAGAGATCCTTCCTGGGTCATGGCTGCCTAAAATGCATCCAAACATTTAGTATCTCCTCCCTCTGCATGCAGACACTGAACTTTCCTCATAGAGATTCATTGATTCAATGTATCTCTATGAGGAGATGCTGATTGGCCAGGGCTGTGTTTGAATCATGCTGGCTCTGCCCCTGATCTGCCTCTTTGTCAGTCTCAGCCAATCCTATGGGGAAGCACTGTGATTGGATCAGGCCACCACTTCTGATGATGTCAGCAGACAGCTTGTTTTTTTTTTTTTTAGGCAAACCGCATGAAGATATACAGCTTCAGGCTTGAATACAGTAAGATTTTGCTTTATTTATAGAGGCATGAGGGGCCTTTAACATTTTATAGTGGCCTTTTATTGTGGCCAGCCTAAGGCACACCTGTGCAATGATCATGCTGTCTAATCAGCATCTTGATATGCCACACCTGTGAGGTGGATGGATTATTTCGGCAAAGGAGAAGTGCTCGCTAACACAGATTTAGACAGATTTCTGAACAATATTTGAGAGAAATAGGTATTTTGTGTACATATAAAAAGTCTTAGATCTTTTTAGTTTAGCTCATGAAAAATGGGGGCAAAAACAAGTGTTGCGTTTATAATTTTGTTCAGTGTATATTGTTCATGACAATCAATCCAAAACAAACCACTTATTTTTGTGGTCAAATTGTTATTTAGATAGGAATGATCCGTGAACTCTTCCCATTGGATACCTGTTGCTGTTATTATATCTACTTTATTCTAATATTTGTATTCATTTTGTAGACAAATATTTGAGTTTGTGTATATAAAATGTATTTATTTAAAATAATATTGCGTGGATGAATTTTTAAAGCATATATGCCCCTTTTTTGCAATTGTTTAGTCAGGGTGTATTAGAGTATTAACATGAAGTAGGAAAACATTTGTGTCGGACACTTTAGATGTGACAAAAATATAAAAATAGTCAAATATACAGTGCCTTGCAAAAGTATTCACCCCCCTTGGCATTTTTTTGTGTTTTGTTGCCTCACAACCTGGAATTAACATGGATTGTTTGAGGATTTGCATTATTTAATTTACAGAACATGCCCACAACTTTGAAGATTTATTTTTTATTGTGAAGCAAAAAACAAATAGGACAAAATAACAGAAAAAGTCAATGTGCATAACTATTCACCCCCCTAAAGTCAATACTTTGTAGAGCCACCTTTTGCGGCAATCACAGCTCCAAGTCGCGTTGGAAAAGTCTCTATGAGCTCACCACATCTTACCACTGGGATTTTTGCCCATTCCTTGCAAAACTGCTCCAGCTCCTTCAAGTTTGATGGTTTGTGCTTGTGAACAGCAATCTTTAAGTCTGACCACAGATTTTCTATTGTATTGAGGTCTGGGCTTTGAGTAGGCCATTCCAACACATTTACATGTTTACCCTTAAACCACTCAAGTGTTGCTTTAGCAGTGTGTTTGGGGTGATTGTCCTGCTGGAAGGTGAACCTCCGTCCTAGCCTCAAATCACGCACAGAGTGGTACAGGTTTTGCTTAAGAATATCCCTATATTTAGCACCATCTATCTTTCCCTCAACTCTGACCAGTTTCCCAGTCCCGGCTGCTGAAAAACATTCCCACAGCATGATGCTGCCACCACCATGTTTCACGTTGGGGATGGTGTTCTTTGGGTGATGTGATGTGTTGGGTTTGCGCCAGACAAAGCGTTTTCTTTGATGGACGAAAAGTTCAATTTTAGTCTCATCAGACCAGAGAACCTTCCTCCATACATTTTGGGAGTCTCTTACATGCCCTTTCGCAAACTCAAAAAGTGCCATTTTGTTTTTTGCTGAAAGTTATGGCTTTCTTCTGTGGAGCGTACGGCTTATTGTCATCCTATATACAGATACTCCAGTCTCTGCTGTGGAACTCTGCAGCTCCTCCAGGGTTACCTTAGGTCTCTGTGCTGCCTCTCTGAATAATGCCCTCCTTGCCCGGTCCATGAGGTTTGGGGGGCGGCCGTCTCTTGGCAGGTTTGCTGTTGTGCCATGTTCTTTCCATTTGGTTATGATAGATTTGATGGTGCTCCTGGGAATCATCAAAGATTTGGATATTGTTTATAACCGAACCCTGACTTGTACTTCTCAACAATATTGTCCCTTACTTGTTTGGAGAGTTCCTTGGTCTTCATGGCAGTGTTTGGTTAGTGGTGCCTCTTGCTTAGGTGTTGCAGCCTCTGGAGCCTTTCAAAAAAGGTGTGTAATGACAGATCATGTGACACTTATATTGCACACAGGTGGACATCATTTCACTAATTATGTGACTTCTGAAGGTAATTGGTTGCACCAGAGCTATTTATGGGCTTCATAACAAAGGGGGTGAATACATACGCATATGCCAATTTTCTGTTTTCTGTTTCTAAAAAATTATTTTATGTATTAATTTTTCTCATTTCACTTCACCAACTTAGACTATTGTGTTCTGATCCATCACATAAAATTCAGATTAATAAAACATTGAACTTAAGGCCGTAATGTAACAAAATCGGTTACATTCAGAAACACACTAACAGACACACACTAACTCACTAGCAGACACACTCACACAGTCAGACACACACACACAAACACACACTAATAAACACACACACATTAACAG
Organism: Pelobates cultripes; assembly: GCA_933207985.1. Taxonomy (NCBI): domain Eukaryota; kingdom Metazoa; phylum Chordata; class Amphibia; order Anura; family Pelobatidae; genus Pelobates; species Pelobates cultripes. The sequence continues at coordinate 316,316,576 of OW240915.1, forward strand.
ACACACACACACACACATTAACACATTTTTTTTTATTTACCCCCCCCTCCTTACCTTTGGGAATGCTGGGGGGTTCTCTATCTCCCTGGTGGTCCAGTGGCTGCGGGCGGCGCTGGGCTGGGCGGGCGGCTGGCGAGGGAGCTCTTCCTCTGAGCTGTCCGCTCAGCTCCCTCGTGCGCCGCAGAGTGAGGCTGGGAGCTGGAAGATGACGTCATATTCCGGCTCCCAGCCACACTCTGCGGGCGGCGCACAAGGGAGCTGAGCGGACAGCTCAGAGGAAGAGCTCCCTCGCCAGCCGCCCGCCCAGCCCGGCATGTCTGTTAGCCACAAGGCTAACAAGGCATTTGCCCTGGGCATTTGTGGGCGGCGTTTTTTGCCGCCCCCTGAAAAATGCCGCCCAAGGCAAATGCCTTGTTTGCCTCGCGGCTAAAACGCCCCTTGCATTATCACTGGCACTAAATCGCTTTGTGCATAACTCTGATAAAGAAAGCAATTTTGACCGTGTTAAAGGTACAGACACTGACAGAATGTAGGCATTCCAAAATGCGTTCATGTCAAATGTTGAGCCGTGTCCCACTTTCCCCATATTTTTAAGGCACTCAAGATAATAACTAATAGCGTGTCATCTTTTGTCCATGATCTCTGCATTTTGGCACATTTTTCCATTTTTTTTGCATATACACGAGACCATGTACTCCCCACTTTTTCTGATATGTAATAACTGAGCAAAATCTGTTCTGTTGCCAGGCATTCCAACCATGTACCATGTGACTCCAAGTTTCTCTGTGTGCTCCTCAGTACCATCACTTAATATATCAGATTTTTTTGTGGTTTACAGCAGTTGCTTCAGTGCTCAAGCATAATTTACCTCTTCAGAGTATGCTCTGCTTGGTTCTGCCCATTCTGATTCATTTTTCACTACCAGGTAAACAGAAGAATTGGCAGTCTCCCAGAATGCAAGTGGTAGCTGTATTTATTAGAAGGTAATTCACCTCATGCATGATTAACATATGGTCGAGTCAAAACATTGCATTGCTGAGGTGACTTACCCTCTAATAAATAAAGTTACCAACTGTATTCTGGAGTGTTGCCTGTTCTTCTGTTTTCCTGGTACTTGGATGGATTGGTGATATCCATTATTGCATATAGTACCTCCAGAGATAGTGGCCGAATCGTAAGGTGGAACCAGGGTGCAGGGTGTCTTGTTTCATTTTTCACTGTCATTTTTCGTCCCAAACCCATCTGTAACATTTTACACATTTTGTTTTGGTCTTTTGGTCTGTGCTTCTCTAAGTCTGGTAAGCCCAACCATTCTGGTCTGGTGATACAACTTACTATCTCTTTTCTACTTTTACACTGAGGGATATGACCTATCTATCATTCTGTGCCTGAAAGAAGTGCATAATTACAGGCTTAAAATACATTTCAATAATTTTTTCATTATAATATAAGATTTCTTGGGGATGATTCTACATACCGAAAACTTGACAAAGATCCTACTCCTATATTTGTTGAGGAAATGTGTACACTACTAATGGAAGCAAAGACTTTGGGTATTTTGAACAAAGATGGTTTGGCTTTCTATACCAAGAACACCCAGTTATAGCCATATCATCTGCCAAAAATACACAAACGTTTGATGAACCCACCCGGATGTCCTGTTATATGAAGGATTGATTCTCTTACGAGTAATATGTCAGCATATGTCGACAATTATTTACAACATATGGTCACGCATTTGGATTCATACCTCAAAGATACGCTACATCTGTTACAACTGATCCCAGATATAGAATGGTCTCAAGATTGCTTACTAGTTAGTTTAGATGTCACCTCCCTAAATACTAATATTCTTCATTCAAGAAGAATGTACTTAATGAGATGAGTCCAAATCAACAAGATTGTTGATTTGTACCAGCTTTGTTTTTGAAAATAATAATTTTTTATTCAATAATCAATGCTATCTTCAACTCACTGGTACGGCCAAGGGAACGAAACTGGCACCATCCTATGCCAATCTGACTATAGAATGGTGGGATAGTAAAAACATCTGGAAGAATAACTTGTTTTGTGATTGGTGTTTTATTGACGACATTTTAATTGTATAGTGAGGTGAGGAGGAAGATTTATTGAGATTTATTGCACATACCAATTCTAACGACATGAACTTAAGCTTTACACATGAAGCAAGTAGAGAAAGCATTGTACTTCTGGACCTTAATATATTCCAATAAGAACATGGATGCCTACAAACAAAAAAACACTATAAGATGGTAGATCTTAACTTTTTTTTAGATGCAAGAAGTTCACGCCATACAGGATGGATATAGAATATCCCAATAATCCAATACATGAGGATAAAAAAAATTGTAGCAGGCCACAATAACTTAAAGTAGAACTTTAGACTCTGACCTTTCAATAAAAACACTATAAATACCAACATCTCCAGGGAAATAGAAAAGATAGATCGGAAAAAGAATAATCAGATAATCCAGAAGGAGAATTCACTCCCTAAGTTTATAACTACATATAATAATTCAGCGATGTAGATGATAAACACAAAGTTATGAATATTCATAATAAAAAAACAAACAAAAGGATTGTGTTTAGGAAAAATACGACCATAGAAAATATGATAGCTCCTGGCATGATCCGAGATGGACAACAGAAACCACTTTCTTTCTTTCTACCAATACATTTTTGGGGGGGGATGTGGAAGAAAAAATTATATTGTATGTCCTCACATTCCAAAAAGAGAAAATAAACATTCAATTGAACAGTTTATTAATTGATTAATCACAACACTCCATATTTTATCTCTCTTTTGGAATTCTCCTGTGGAAAGCAGTATATTGGCACATGTTGAAAATTAAAAACGAGGATTTATGAACACATTAGTGCGATTAGAAGAAAAGGGGCGAAACATGGGGTAGCAGCCCATTTTGCAGAAGCCCATGACGGAGACCCCAAAAACCTAATGGTAAAGGGTATTGAAACTATCCCCCCACTGCAAGAGGAGGGGATAGATAAAAGAAATTGAGACGTCGAGAATCATATTGGAAAGTTACATTGGACACCTTGGAAAATGGTGGACTACTTAAGGATCTAGCTCTAGTAGCCTTCTAGTTCTTATTTCTGTATACATACCTTTTATTCTAATTATATGTATTGGGATTTCATATGTACACATTATCACTATATTTTTAGATTAACAAGAAAGTCAATGTGTAATAATAATAGTGACTTATAATCATTTATCTTTTCTATTTCATTATTACCTTTATATTTTTCTTCTATTGCATCCATTGCATTGCACTGAGTGAGCACTTCCTGTCAGTCCAGCTGGCTACAGGAAACGGATGCTCCTGTACCGTGGACCGGAACAGAGCTCGGCCACGCTACACTGAGGGACTGTCAGAAGGGATTGCTGATCCCCTGGCCTGTTGCGCCCTCATGGACCTGCCAGCCCGGGCAGTGCTGCAGCCGCCTGAGGCTTTCTATAGAGCGCTCAGACGGCTGCAACATGAGGGGGGCTGGTGCTCCTGACGGCACACCTTCCTGAGGGGCATCCTAGGCAACTGCCTAAGTCGCCTATAGGAAGCACCGACCCTGGCTACAGTGTTTCTTCACTTTGTTACAAATAATATCTAAGCCAATGTACTCTCAAAGAGATTGCCAATCTAATATTAAATGTAACTATTTTGGATCTCTTTCCTTTCAGAGCCATCTTAAATATACTTTTATCATTTTCCTATTTTATATATTTTCTATTTCTTTATTTGTTATTTAACCTATCATCTGAAGAATATTTAAAATATATGTATAATAAACTCTTCTAATTGGTCAAATAATTAATGCACAATGTTGGCAATAAGGATCCCTTTATGTAGTACTAATTGTAAGCAATTGTCCACGGCTATCTGAGGAAGTGAGAACAGTCTCATGAAATGCATAAGAGCGGGCAGTGAACTATCACAGTTTTGTTGTTTTCTGGACTTTGCCCTCTGAACCGCTTTTGACTACAGTGTGACGCCGTGTCAGACCTCCACCTGGTTAGGTGCCGAACTGAGGGAATTAACAGATTTCGCGTCCAGCAAGAGCTGTTTTAGAATTGGTTTCAGCTATGTGCCACCTATCATGGTCGTGTGATAACCCAACACACAGTATGTAAACCCCCAGAAAACATAAGCACGTATTACCGAACCTTAGAATGGTCGGGTTTAACGTAGGTAGAAAAGAGTGGTCAAGGAACAGCCAAAAGTCAGGATTCCAGAGATCAGGAGAACGATATGATACCTAAATAAACACAGAGAATACCAAGTAGCACTAAGGGAAACACAAGGAACCACAATAGGGCAAAGAACAAGGCAAAAGGCGCCCTTTTTATAAGAGACCACACCCCAAAAATGTTCTAAACCGGCATTGATGATGCAGGACTGCATCATTGACGTCATGACGTTGGAGCATATGCGTCACGTCATCAAAAGAAGCATAACTCTAGTGTCCGGCGTGGAACATGCCGAAGCTGCTGTGAGAGGAGCTGGCATCGGATCTTGCACAACGTGGGCACGACAGAGAAAGGTAAGATATGGTGACACCACCATACCCTATAGTTGTCTTTTGGGTTTTGTGCTTTTAGGACTTCGCTGCTAAACATTCATTATAACAATCTGAGTTTTGGGAAAAGTTTTAAATCAACATTTTTCATAACAAAGCAACATAGGAATACTGAATCCAAAAATATTTAACCTTTTGAAAAGCACATTCCAAAATAAACCTTCCAGATCAGCTATTGATAATCAACTCTGGATTATTATGCCTGTTGGTTTACATGTGATCTTATTAACACATGACCATAATGAATATAATAAGGCAACCTAATCAGCTGTTATTTGTAGAAAATTTGCCAAAGACTTTACAATGCAATCAGACCACAGATGTATGTAACTGGATCAAAGAAAGTGTGATGGACCGCCTGGCACCCTGACTGGGTGCCTCCGCCAATCGCTGCTTCCTAGTAGCCTGGAGTACTATACGCACCACACCGGACACCATAAGCACCGTAGCCCCTTAGCTGCCGAAGCTTGGCTGGGGCCTCTCTGTCCTCCAACCACCCTGGACCCGAGACCAGGATCCAGCTTCCAGTGGGTGGACTTCTCCTACTCCAGAGAGTCTAGCAGGTATAGCTGTGTAGCTCTTACAAGAGCTAGTGATTATAGCCAGTGTAGCAATCCGAAGCAGTTTTAGCTGTTCTCTACAATCACAAGACGAGGCTGCATGTTGAGGGTGAACTGACTTTAATGGGATCACACTTGGCCTTTTATGACAGTCCCCATGCAAGGGGCACTCCCCCCTGGACCTGAGCGTAAACCACAGCAGAAACTAATACACAATTACATTGACTCTCAGATCCAGGAAACTCCCACACATAACTAGGTCAATCCCTCCTCTGTACCTGGGAGATAATTGAGTCAAGTACTGTATTAACTCAATTATCTCCAGACACAAATACACACATTTTTATAAACCTACAAAACTCACACAAAAGTTATATCCCCTAATAGCCCCAAACTCGGTGAACAACATCCAAAAATCACCCATAACGGTTCAGGAATTTCCTGGAAGTCTTATTTTTGACTGATCGCATGCATGGTCCCATGCCCAAAATAGTTCCATAGAATCAGGGCTAGTGGTCGGAACAATTCCACCAAACAGTGCACTTCTAAATTGTGTAGAACCGAATGCAGGTGATGATGGAAGTCCAGCGGTGTTCGTGAGTTTGTGTCTGATTTCAGTTCCATGAGATTCATTCCCAAACACCGCTGCCTGCGTTCATGCAAACAAGATGGCCGCCTTCTTGTGGTTTTAGGAACTGCGGCCACCCAGCCGAACAACTGGTTCGTGCGGTTGTTCGGTAGTCGAACGGGACAATGTTAGAATAGGAGGGGAATGCAATCTACTGAACAGACAGGTAAATAGAACAGAAAGCTTTTTAATCCAGGGACAGGGAATCTGTCACAAAAAGTATTAAAAAAACCCATCAGGATTCAACTCCAAACTCAGAAGTAGGTCGACTACCCACTAGCACTCATTTTATAATTATCAGTTGTTGGATTTTACAAAAATATTCCTGTTAAATATAAGAAATAAACAGTTTTACAAATCAATGCGTGCACAGTATGTATTGTCCTGAATAATATCAAGTACTTACTTACTTCTAGGCTGAGCATAATCATCACCCACTGATCTTAAACAATTATGTATTATTGTTGACGTGACAAAAATTGGAATTATGCCAAATTATACAGGAACATACTACGCGCTGCTTGTTTCTTTCTTTTTGAAGTTTTTTTTGTTTATCCATTCCAGCAATAAAATACATTTGTGTTGATTTTATATTAGTCTCTAAAATAAAGAATATTAATGCCTACTTTTATATGCCTTTTTTATTTTTATCCTACCTAAAATAACATTCTTATAATATGAGTAAGCGAATAATCTACTTGTAAAAAAAAGAAAACATTAGACATCAGAGTCTGATTAAACTATTCTGTCGTTAAAAATGTAGGAAACATTTGAAACATTCTTGAATGTGTTATAACTCTCCAGTTTCCACTGTTGGTCAATCTAAAATACAGTGATTTGTATGAAATCAATGTGCAAATTAACAAAATTGGAACTAACTTACTAGTTACATCTGTTTATCTCTTTTTTTTTTGCTCTATAAATTAGAAAGTTGTGATATACACTGATCAGTTGTGATATACACTGATCAGCCACAACATTAAAACCACCTGCCTAATATCATGCAGGTTCCCCTTTGGCTGCCAAAACAACTCATTGAGGTATAGACTCCACAAGACCTCTGATCATGTCTGGTATAGGCACCAAGACGTTAGCAGAAGATCCTGCAAGTTGCGAGGTGTGGCCTCCATGGATCGGATTTGTTGTTCCTGCACATCTCACAGATGTTCAATAGAATTAAGTATTTGGAGGCCAAGGCAACACCTTGAACTATTTGTCCTGTTTATCAATCAAACCATTCCTGAACTATTTGTGCAGTCTGTCAGGGTGGATTATTCCCTGAAAGAGGCCACTGTCCTGATGCCATCCCTCCCCAGGTAAACAAGGCACACATACTTTTTTTTTTCCAAAAAAAGTCATTCATCAGACCAGGCAACTTTCCAGTTCTGAAGCTGATGTTCCTGTTGAAAGTGCTTTCGGCAGTGGACAGGGATCATCATGGCACTATGACCGGTCTGTGGCTACGCGACTCCATACGTTGCAAACTGCGATGCACTGTGAGTTCTGACACCTGTCTATCATGGCCAGGATTATGTTTTTAAGCAATTTAAGCTACAGTAGTTGTTCCCCATAAGCATCAATTAGCCTTGGTCGCCCATGATCCTGATGCTGGTTCACTGGTTGTCCTTCATTGCACCACTTTTGGTAAATACTAGTCACTGCATGCCAAGAACACCCCACAACACTTGTTGTTTTGAAGATGTTCTGACACAGTTGTCTAGCCATTGTCATTATTTGAGATCCTTTCACTTGCCGGTTGTTCCTGATTCCAAAATATGAAATTCAAGAACTTACTGTTCACCTGCTGCCTAATATATTCTACACCTTGTCAGGTTCAATTATAAGATTATAATCAATCTTATTCACTTCACCTGTCAGTGTTTTTAATGGTGTTACTGATCAGTGTAGTCACCGGTTTTAGTGATGGTCCCTTCTAGACAATACACATGAAGGAGAAACTGCTCCAGGGGTCCATAACAGCACAGAATGCAATTAACATATCTCAAATATTCCGCAGGTAGTCAGATCATTATTATAATTTATTTATTTTTACTTACTAGGTCCCCCAATACATTCTTGCTTAAAATATATATACATGTATATTTTGTTATACTTTACTTTTACTCAGATCTTTTGTAATTACAATTATTTTGCTTTTTCATGCTATATTCAAGTCATTGTTCGGTTATTTCTATCCTTCTATAACTATGGCCTTGATTTAATAAGATTTCATAATAATTCTATGCAGTTGTAAAACCTTTCCAAATGATTCCCATAGACTATAAAAGTGACTTTCATAGATAAGTAATTTGGGACGTTTTTCTAACAGTATTTTATAATGCTAAGATATGCTTTTTATATGTATATATATGCAAACGGATGCACATCAAACCAATTCTCCAAAAATGAATCAATACTTTATTGAACAATATCAAAGCAAACTCTAAAATACAAATATCAAAAACCCAAAAAGTGACAGAGGTTATTGTTGACAGACAATACAAGTCACAATGTAACACGTACTCAAAGCCTCTAAAAGCTAAACACATAGAAACATAGAAACATAGAATGTGACGGCAGATAAGAACCATTCGGCCTTCTAGTCTGCCCAATTTTCTAAATACTTTCATTAGTAAAGTCCTGATATTATTTTTAAACCTTTGTCCCTCTAATTTAAGACTATGTCCTATTGTTGTGGTAGTTTTTCTTCTTTTAAATATAGTCTCCTCCTTTACTCTTGCCCTCTCCTAAAGGGCAGCCCACCTTATTTGATTGCAAATTCCTGTCCTAATGTGTTTAACACCCCACCTCCTATAGAATGTAAGCTCGATTGAGCAGGGTCCTCTTTCAACCTATTGTTCCTGTAAGTTTATTTGTAATTGTCCTATCTATAGTTAAATCCCCTCTCATAATATTATAAAGCGCTACGGAATCTGTTGGCGCTATATAAATGGCAATAATAATAATAATAATAATAATACTGTGTTGATTCCCTTTATGTATTTAAATGTTTCTATCTGTCTCGTCTTTCCTCCAAGCTATACATGCTAAGTTCCTTTAACCTTTCCCGGTCAGTTTTATCCTGCAATCCATGAACCAGTTTAGCAGCCCTTCTCTGAACTTATAAAATCTGAATTTAGAGAATGTAAATCTATATCTCCAATGTTTCGCACGCGACGCCATACACACTAAGTAAAATGCAAACTGACTAAAGAATTTAAAAATGCGCGCAAGCGATCCACATAGCTTTACTGCTAGCGTCACCATGTTCCATCAGAGAACAAGTCAGAGGCTGTCACATCCTGTTCCTAGCTGCAGATCATTCTGGCAATGGCTTCTGGTACCCAGTACTCTGTTTACAATTCTTGTTTAGTTTTTCTTGTTTTTTTTGGTTTTCTATTCTATGTCTGGTTTTCTTTATGCTGGGTTTCTGGGTTCATTCTTTTATTCCGCCCCTGGAATTCCCAGTCTCTTGGATTCATTTAAATGTTTGCCACACCCGTTTGTTTTCCATCATTCCTTTTTGTTTCAGAGTTCCTGCAGGCAGCTGCTCAAGGCTTCTGCCCTTTCTTGCAGGTAAGTGCTATATATGTCTTCTTTGGTTGTTTTAGCATACATTAGGCAATGTAGGACCTGCCAGATATGGGGTACATTGGCGTTGTTGGCAGGCTTATGCAATGTATGATCATATAATGTAACTAAATCCCCATGATTTTCATATATAGTACATAGTTATGTCTCCTCTTGTTTTGCCTATCTTATCTTGTCTTGTTTTAGTTTGTATACCCAATCCATGTACAGTCCTGTCCTGCCCATGTTATGTTCATGTTTCCCTCATGTCTTGTGTACATGTTCTGGGCTTAGCTTTCTATCCTTCTCCGGTTCTGGGTTCTCCTAGTTCTGTCTTGTTTTTCATGTTTGGTGCCTATCTCTAGTCTTGCCTTGTTTCTGTAGTGGATACATTCTTGCTGCAGAGCCTCCCTATTTAGCTCCTGGGAGGTCTGCTTAATTCCTGCTCCTAGTTCCTGGGATCCGCATAAGCTGAATCAGGGTACTGGTATGTGGCTGCACAAACGCTGGTGCTCAACACCAGGGGGCATGCGGTTACCCTGCACCAGACCCTGTTAATCCACCTTCACACTGTGACTCCTACACTGAACATCAGGCATACTGGGTCCCGGTCCTCACACCACCGCCCGGACAGTGTCTGGGTCCCAGGCACCGGACCGCCACCCTGACAGAGGCTTACTTAGTAAGACTGCATATATCCAAAATGCGCATACACAATTAATGAAGCCAGCACATGCAATGCCATAATCTAGCAACCAACAGTGAAGGGGTGCACACATACTGCAGCGCATGCACATAATGTCAAAGTAGCGTACATAACGCCATATTGTAGATGGTAACATTACTCCCAGTACAAGCAACAAGCCAACCAATGAAACCAAATAACCATTAAGCAAGGCAAAGGAAAAATAAAGATAAGAGTCCATAGTAAATTACCACCTAACCTAAAAAGTAAAAAAAAAATCAAAAAACATATATGTATATGACACACAAACTATATGTAGCAATCAAAGTTCCCGAGAGCACCACGTGGAGAGTCCCTGTCTCAAAAATCATATTTTGCAATTGTGGAAACAAGTGACTTTTTTCCACAAAGTGCCTAGCCACCGGGTGCTGAAGTTTCCGTCTATGAATGCTACTTTTGTGCTCCTGTACTCTAACATTAAATGCCCGAGTGGTCTCACCCACGTAGGCCAGGCCACATGGGACTACAAGGAGATATACCACCCACTCAGATTGACATTTGCAGTATTTCCTAATAGGGTATCTTCTACCACTACAGGGATGAAAAAAATCATGAACAATAACACCATTGTAATTGACACATCTACTATTATGATGCATACCCACAAGAGAAACCAATCAAGCCTGTGATTCATCGGTAGTTTGAGTCAATGCCACTTTCCTCCCCAATTCATACCTTAAATTCATGCTGCATTGCAAAGAAAACCGTGGATGTTTCTTGAAGAAAGAGGCAATCCTACTATCTGATTGTAAAATGTTTCAATGCCTCTGGACAATATGTCGCACTTTCTGTGAGTAAGTAGAGAAAGTTGTTATACACAATAAATGATTACTTACAGGTTTGTTTCATTTATAACCATTGTCCCCTTTTTAACACAGAGCCCTCCTATCGTAATCCAAAACCACTTCAGATGCGAAGAGCTTAGAGGCAAAATCCTGCTTAAGATCTCTTGAGCGCTATTCAAACCAAATGTCATTAGACACTATTCTACAGACTCTAACGAACTGGCCATATTTTATTTTTACATATAGAATAGTAAAAACAAAATAAAAGTACCAGATTAGGTGACTCTGGAGTTTTGGTATATTGAACTACAGAGACACCAAATCTGGTACTTTTATTTTGTTTTTACTATTCTATTTGTGAATTTTATCTAAACAAACATCATCAATTTTGCCAACATGGCATCCAATATTGTCTGCAGGATCCCCTGTTTGACTGGCAGGTCTGCATCTATGGATTCTGGGGTTCGAGGTGAGTCCGCCTTGCCGCCATCTTGGGCTTTGTCCCTCAGCAGGTCAAGTTTGGTGTGTCCCATTTAAGTCCCACAAAACTTTACTTTATCCAGCTTATCCATGTGCTCGTGGCTCTTATGCTGGGACATGATTGTCTCGCCCACGGTTATGTGCTGTGGGTCACTAAATATTTTGCAATATATTCTGACTAGGTGTGGAACTACTCTGACATGCAACTTCTCCCACCAAGGTTCAGGACACGACCCCCCACATTACCTATATTTGATTTGTTCTTTGTTTATATAGGCTTCTTTTCAGCTATAGACCTAAATTAAGGTCCTTCTGTCATACTAAAATTAAGATTATTAGTACACCAAAGCCAGCATAATCTTCAATTAATAATGTCTCTATGCACAATAAAAAAATAAATAAATAAATATATATATGAAAAGCGAAAAGCTTATCCAACAATATTAAATCAAGGCTTTTGTAACATGATGTAAATGGACACTATTGTAATGTAACGTTTCTTGCATTGCTATTGACCTTTAATAAAATTAGTTTAAACACAAACATATATATGTATAGCAGATGGCGATTGATTATTAAAGGACCACTCTAGGCACCCAGACCACTTCAGCTTAATGAAGTGGTCTGGGTGCCAGGTCCAGCTAGGGTTAACCCATTCTTTCATAAACATAGCAGTTTCAGAGAAACTGCTATGTTTATGAATGGGTTAAGCCTTCCCCTATTTCTAGTGGCTGTCTCATTGACAGCCACTAGGCGCTATTTCACTGTGAAATCACAGTGAGAGCAGCCAGGTCTATAGGAAAGCATTATGAATGCTTTCCATGTGACCGAGAAGCTTTGCCAGCTGCGCATTCAGCCGACGGGAGGAGAGGAGGAGAGCTCCCCGCCCAGCGCTGGAAAAAGGTACGTTTAAACCCCTTTCCCCTTTCCAGAGCCGGGCGGGAGGGGGTCCCTGAGGGTGGGGGCACCCTCAGGGCACTATAGTGCCAGGAAAACGAGTATGTTTTCCTGGCACTATAGTGGTCCTTTAATACTTTCTGTGTACTGATATATATATTTACCGTTTATAGATTTTCCCTCTTGTAGTTGTGTCATTTTGTATATTTCTAATCCATCCTAAGCTATGCCATCGTGGCATAATTGTTAATAATAAATTATATTTTGCTCTTATCAATCCTTATCATGTGAAATGTGATAATGGTTATCACTGGTGATAGACAAAGGCTCAGTAGTGATACAGTTTCATATCGATATTCATATTTCCACACTGTACAGTACAGTCTTTATAATGTGACATGTAACATTCTCTATTGCTCATGAAATCCCCTACACCATGTCCACTGCAATCCAGAAGTACAGGCACTGGGCATCAAATTATGTAGAATCGGAAATCCCCATCCCCAAAGAGAGGTTATTCTATTCTTTGACAAAAAGCAATATTTTTTATATATATATTTTTGTTTTTACATTGACTTCACTTTTCCTCTCCCAAAGATGTTTCAATGTGCTTAAATAGCTCCCTCTAATGGACATTTTTATGATTCACATTAAAATAATACAAATACACTATATGGGGACATTTTTTGTTTAGATTACTCTAAATTACAAATACTGTACCTGTAAATTTTACTGTAACTATTTTACTGGGAGTGGAATTTAGTCAATCAGTTATGTTGCCAAGACCAAGGTGGAATACAGTTTTTGACTCTAATGGTCAAATAAATAAATAAAAATATCAAATATACTTTCTTAACCTTTGAATCCAAACTGAATATTTATTGTAAGAGATTGTGTAAGAGTTTGTGTTCTATGTGACTAATGTAGAGTTAGTTTGTCTCGGTTGCAACTTCTTGTAAGCATGGATGCTCTCCACAGACTTTTCCTGGTAGCAAGCTCAAAAAAGCAGGAAACGTTGAGATTAACTTTCCAAAGTATCCATTTTTTTTAATAGCATTGTGCCCAACATGTGCAACGTGACTTATTTATCATAGCCATTGTACAGCGCTAGAGAATTTTGCTGGCACTATATAAATAATAAAATAATAATAGCTACACTTTCATTGTTAAGTAGCCTTGGTCTGGACTGCTTAATTTTCTTAAGAACTCATTGTGTCTAGAAAGTGTGCCATGCCATAAATTTTAAAGTTTCATGTTTATTCCAACAGCTTTCTACAAAATATATCCTTGCTCTAGACTGTTCACTGTGAGATTAGCCCATGTGCCACACAAGGAACCATATGTACAGCAACAACACAATTTTACCAAAGAGAACAGAATTCACACATTTTTGATGCAAAAGTCATGGAAAAACAACTCTACGAATTTCACACTTACAATTTATGAACATTGTGTTACAAATTAGGGGCACGGGGGGGCTAGAGAAAAAAAAACATAAATCACATTTAAAGTCCATTCAGAAATACCAACAATTTGAAGCTCCTAGAAATTAAGGACATTATGAAAGAAAAGAGGGTTCCACCTAAACAGGGACAGTTGGGAGGTATGTGCTAAGTGAGATGTTGAATGTACACCCGACAATCGATTTATTTCAATAATAAAAGCACAATATCAAATGCTAAATAAATAAAAATGATATGTTCTCTTATTGATATATCAATCTTTTACCTGTTGTGCCCGTGTCACCTCTTGTGTCTAGATGTCTAAATGATTTTGTCATTAATAACGTATTACTTTTTACAGATAGGACAATGTGTAGGCATGATAGATATATATATATATATATGAAATAATACTATCTTTATATATAATGTTGAGGCACTTGAGTTCACAGCCTGCTGAAACCTTCATTATGAGCTAAGATTGACTGGCAAAAGTTCAGTTTGCAAGGTTAGACTACAGACAATGGCTTATACTACATAGAACAGATATTAGACATTCCTTTCCCCAGTGTTCTGAAAAACAGCACAAAAGGTTGTGAAATATCTTTGTTTGTATCAGATTATGGAAAATGTAGACGTGTAGATAATATAGTAAAGGTATTACATCAAGCATTCTAAGTAAAGAGAAATAAATATGGTAAAAAAAAAATATAATGTGGAAGATTTATATTCTGGTTTTATTTAAAAGGTTATGGAATAGTTAAATCAGACACCTGTTGTAAAACCAAATATTGCCATGAACACATGCAAACACGAACGAGTATTCATTGTTAAAATGTGGGTTGAGATGAACAACTTCAAAAGAACACTCAAAATTCAAATACAAAATAAGAACTCTAAATTAACCAATTTGGACAACAAAAAAGAGAAACACCCCAAACAATAAATGGTAAACATTAGGTGCATTTCTGTACTCTCGAGGATGTAGCTAAACACAAGTTTGGGGATAGTATTACAATAAATTATGCATATCAAATTTATAGGAAAAAATACAATATTTCTCTATTTATTAAAAAGAAAATATTACTCAAAATATATGGCAAAGACTGGTATTAAATTGGCTGCATTACTAATGTTAAATGCTTGTTGATAAGTATCTCAACGTATAAGTTGTTTAGATATTTTTGACCACTAATTAAATTGAACCTATTGTCTCGAAAATAAGTCGTTATAAAAAAAAATAAGTAAAATTAAGATTACTCACCTCTTCACCAGTGTCAAGACTCCTCCTCTGCAAGTGCAACTCCTCCTCTGGTGATGTCAGCATCCAAGCTGACATCACCCAAGATCACATCCAATCCATGGCTTCTCTTAGAGGAGCAATGGATTGGAACTAAGTATGCGCAGCCAAACACAGCATTCCTCCAATCAAATTCTATTAGTAGCATTTCATTCTCAGACTGAGTTTCACTCCTTTAGTGGCTATCAGGAAGACAGTTGGTAGAGGTGGATTTAACCTACAATCTTCTAAAAATAAACTGCACCTTGTTACATTGCTGGGTTAAAATGACAGGACCACGTCATTGAGATGAGGTGATCTGGGTGACTTTAAGTGGTCCTTAAGTGGAGATACCCTGCATATAAAAAGTTTTAACATTTTTAGTATGTGACCTGTAACTGTGAAACATATCTAAAAAGTAGGTATATAATAAGATATTAAACTGCTTTCACATACTTTTCTTTAGTTGTATATATTTTTTCAAACTTTTAACTTTTTTTATTGTTTTCCATGCTAAATACAGTTTTAAAAAAAAAATTAATTTTAAGTATAAGAGAAACTTAGATTTAGATATCCCTTTAAAAACAGGTTAAAACAAGGGTTTGTGCACTAAACGAGACAATTTTAAATTACAGATGATTGAAGGCATAGAAACAAATGTCTCTCTGTACCACTGTATGCATTTAAAATGTATATTATGTATTTAAAATATAGAGATAACATTCTATCTAAACTGTATTTTCTTTTGACCTATCATTGCAGTTTACAAATTGACCAATCCTCACCTTTAAATTGATATAAAAATATATATAACTCATTACTAATGCGAAGAGCCTGTATGTCTAAGCACCATATATAAGCTAGTCTCATGTGCCCAATCTTCTGGAGAAATTAACCAATATAATCACGTTCACTCTTGATTCGCTCCATTTTTCCAAAGAAGTCTTCTTTGTCTCCTGCTCAACTTTCATCCACTAAAATGCTGGTATGGGTATGACCTTCAGCCCTAGATAGGACATGTTTAGTTTATGGCATAGCTAATGGTTCCATTGCAAGGTACACTGAATGCCACCTATAAAGCATCTCCAGATTGACACTCAAGTTTTAATTTTACCACCATTGGTTAATATAACAACAAACAGAGTGTGAAATTTCCATCTACCTTGAAGATGATGGTTGCAAAAAAATGGTGTCTTTCAGCTGATAACAATTGCACTGGAACAGAACTCAGCCCTTTGAAAATCGTTGTTTACAACTCAGACATTCAAAGGAGAATTACTTTAAAATTATTCCTTCCATTCAACTTATTTTTGCATTAATTAATGTGTAAAAAATACAATTTAAAACTTATTTATTACTTTTCCCCCTATTTTTTTGTTTATCTCTAAAATAAGGAATCTTTAAAATAGAATATACAATGGAGAACTTTATGATTTTAAACCCATGTTATTGTTGTAATGTAGACGCCCGTTTAATAAAGGTAGGGCCTTTTACTTTTCCTGTAAAAAATATATAGCAATCCATAAATTGCGTTGTTCTTGTGTAAATGTTAAGCTAAGGTGGGGCTCATTCTTCATTTCTTCTAATGAATGAAAAGTAAGTCTTAGCTATTTTTATTACAGTAGAATCATGCTTGAATTATGAGCAATTAGAGATGTTCTCTTTGCTCTCTATTTAACAGCACTGAGACACTGAACCTATTGTTTGGGTGAAACGTTTGTGAAGTTCCAGGATCACAAAATCTTAGCGACTGAAAAACCAGAGAAAAGCACGTCTTCGCATCGCTTTGAGGAACAAAGCTGCATTTATTGGCCTTTCAGCTTTCAACCAGATGTTTTTTATAGACCACATTCTTTGTATACCTTAACCACGTTAGTGTGTAATTTATAATTTGCAAAGCCATCTGGTAAAACCCAAATCATTACTTCTAATTAAAAGCAACAATGGCACAACTTAAATGTGATCAAAGTCAAGACATCCGCATTTAAAATAAAAGACTCTCAAGCAAGCTTAAAAAAAATAAAAAAAATTGTTTAATAATATCTGTGAAACAGTGATTCATTATTCAATGTTTGTTTTTATTTCATATTAACATTGAGTTTTACATTCAAGGATAATACTAAATAATAACTATTTGGCATTGCATAAGCTTAGTGTTATGTTTTGTTAGAAGAAGAGTTAAATGTGTAGCCTGTGATCGGAGATGAAATGATACAGACACATATTACACATTTCATCCACAGGAACACTGTTCAATATACTGATAAGGCACTTGAAGACATATCCTGGTAGGTGTTAAATTAGAGATGTTTCTCAAAGACTCAACTTGGCAAATATTTGTTCAGATTTAACAAAGCCTGCTATAAAAATGCACTGGTCTCTTGTGAAATAGAAAATGCTTTTCAATCTTGTGAAACCTCTTCAGCTGATCGGAAAAAAGCAAACTATAAAATATACAAAAGGTATGCAAAAACAAAAGTGTGTGTTTTCTCAGATTTTCATCAGAGCTGGCTTAAATGTTCCTGCTGTACTTCCCCTCCCAACAAAAAAAGGCAACTGCTTCAAAAAATTAAAAATAAAATACTGTAAATCACTGTCAGATGACCCACAGTAGTATGGATTCCATGAGCCACATGACCAATAGGATGCATTCCATACGCCACATAATTCCATAGTGTGGATTACATAAGCCACATGGCTGATAGGATGCATCTCATGAGCCACATAACTCATTGGATAGATTGCATTAGCCGCATAACCCAGAGTATGGATTCCATGAGCTGCATGTCCCATAGGATGGATTCCATGAGCTGCATAACCCAGAGTATGGATTCCATGAGCTGCATGTCCCATAGTATGGATTCCATGAGCTACACAACCTATAGGCTGGATTTGATATGCTGCATGTCCCATATGATGGATTCCATGAGTTACAAGACCCATAGGATGGATTCCATGAGCTACACAACTTATAGGCTGGATTTGATATGCTGCATGACCCATAGGATGGATTCCATGAGTCGCATGACCCATAGCATGGATTCCATGAAATGCAGGAGCAATGGGATGTATGCCCTGTATTCCGTGACTTATTGAATGGGCTGTATCCCACTGAACCCATTGACACAGCCTGCTTTTGAAGATAACATTCATATCTTTGAAATTTGTAGTTTTAATACATGTAGGAATGGTTTCAAATATGACTGCAAAGTTTATTTGCAGATGAAGGTCAGAAGCATGTATTTCTAAGCACAAGAGACCAGAAACACAAATTCAGATTTTATATTTAGTCCCAGTTTAATTTTCAGCTCCTGGCCTATGAAGCTGCTCCATCACTGACCTTGCCAAACTACCCACTTACTTTGACAATCTGATCATTCATCCAAAGACCTTATAACTTCCCATATTGAATCTGCTTAATCTCTTTAAAAGAGACCATTCACCCAACCTTAGACCTTTCCCGAATTCCATTGTATACTGAGAATCTAGCCCCCGTACCACTAAAAAAAAAAAAAAAAAAAAAAGCTTTGTAGGGGCAGGTGAGCTTACATTTTAATGGCGATTGGAGTAGTAATAAAACCATTCTGTCATTTAAATGTGCGTAGGGATTTAGGGTAGTGCTCAGGTAACTCTTTGTTTTGTATTAAGTATTTGGACTGATGAATAATGTAGCCATTGCTGCAGCTCAATATAGGTGGGAGGATGAGCTCAGTGCTTCCTTCTGTGTGTTCATATTAGTTTCTGTATTACAAAGCCATGTTACAGTACTGCTGCTTACCCTACGTGTCTCTTACTAATGGTTAATATGTGTGAAGGGGTTCCTAGGAATACCCCTTTATGTCTCATTAGAGATTTTGCCATTTACAAATGCAACTGAAAATGCAACTTAGAATAATTTATCCAACTCAAAATTATTAACCTCTTAATGGCAAGCATCTTTAGTACTTAGTAGAACACCATATATGTGTGTTATGACCTGCTGCAAATGAGATACATAGTCAGACACCAGCTTCTGGCAACATTCCTGGGGAATCTTAGCCCATTGCTAATGAGCAATGGCCTCCATTTCAGGAATATTCTTGGGTTTGCGTGTTGCTGCCGCCTTCTTCAAATCCTACTAGAGATTTTCTATGGGGTTCAAGTCAGGTGACTCTGATGGCCACTGTGGATTATTCATGGACTTCTTCTGCAACCAAGTCTTGGTAGAATTTGAGGTAAACTTGGGATCATTGTCTTGTTGGAAGGTCCAATGACGCCCACGCTTCAGCTTCCTCGCTTCCTTCAGCTTCCACGCTTCAGACGGCATGGCATTTTCTCATAGGATTTCTTGATACTTCAATTAATCAATCTTTCCTTCCACATGCTGCAGGTTTTCAGTGCCACAATATGCAAAGCAGCTCCAGAGCATCACTGAACAACCAACACGATTAACTGTCAGTAGAGTGTTCTTTTCTGCATATGTCTCTTCCTTCAGACATACTGCTGAGCCATTGGGCTAAAAAGTTCCTGTTTTGTTTCATTGCATCCACAGAATATAATCCAAAAATCACTACAGGGTTTTTTCTCAGAAATTTGGTTGCAGCCATTGATAGCTTCCTTTTTCTTCCCCATCCATGTAGCGTTACCACTGTTCCTTCAACTTTGAACTTGCAAACTGTGCCTCAAATGGTGTCTCTAGGAACATTTCTTGCCTTCGCTATTTTTTTGTACCCTGTTCCCTGTTTGTAAAGGGTGATGATCTCTTCCCTTAAATTTGTGGACTATTCTTTTTAGTTAGTCAGATGTCTAGCATGCATTCAAGCTAGACACTCAACAAACCCCTAGCCTGTTCAGGTATTTTAAGTGATTCAGTTCAAGCACACATGGTGCAATTAATTAAGCCCTTGGTTAGTTGCACCAGGTGTGCTCGAGACAACAGCTTTTTTTTTTTTTGCATATTTGTGCTCTTACGAGGCATTCTATTCAGGGCGTTGAATAACTTTGAGACTGGAGAAGTCATTACAAGTTGCATCTTCAGTTGAACGTGGGGAAACCAATTCCAGCATTTGTTGAGTTGATCTATTTCAATTGCCTTTGTTTGATTTGTTCACAGCAAACCACTGTAAGTCTGTAACTTTTCACAATAAATCTAATGTTCAATGGGGGTTTAATAATTTTGATTACAAATGTAACTGAAAGCAGCAAGGTAAATTATCTTCTAAGAGGTTGGCCTCAATGTGGAAGGTGAGCTAATTCTCTAATGGCAATTGAAGTCATACTTAAACCTCCTATATTATTTAAATGTGCAGGATTTGGGATAGGTAACTTTTTTTGGTTTAGTACCCTTAAAATATCACAAAACATCTTAATTCTACAAGTATCTGTCGATTTCCAATGACAAACTGATGATTCACTTTGTCAATATTTTTGCGAAACCATGTAAATCTACCAATTAACCCACTGAAATCAGCCCCAAAACTCCAGATACCTTGACAATCTGGTTTTAGTTTGCACCCCTATTTGCACTGTGTAGCACTTTCTCAAATGAACAGTATGGGGTCAGAAATACAAACATGTATTCCTAACCCTATAGTGTTAAAAACCCTATTTAGGTGGCGGGCTCCCACTTGCCCACCTTAAAACAGGTAGAAATCGTACCTTTATTTCAGCACAGAATCCTACAGGCCAACTAAAAGAATTGTATTAGAAATACACAGTATCCTACCTACATGTAAATGATGCTGTTGCTCCATGTTGTGTAAAGACAGACAGATACATGGATAAAATAATTCAAAAACTCATGAGCAGCTGGAGTTCTCCATGCTGAAATGGGAAAATATAACAAATTACTTGAAGAACTTTGCTCCTTTTAACAAATTGCTATTCCTTCTGCTTTTAGCACACTGTTATTAACCTTGAGAGTAGGTGATAGGTCTCTAAGTGGATTTAATTAAGCTATAAACCAATATAAAATGTTACGACTTTTCATGGTATTAAGAGCTATTATTGATCGCCACTAGTTCCTCTATGGCAGATTCTTTACCTACAAATGTTGTGATATATTTCACACCAATTAATATGTAATAAAATAATAAGTATCAAAGTACTAACAAGGTCTTACTCAAGACCGGACTGTCCCGTTGCACTCCATAAATGTTTGGGTTCATTTTGAAATTTTAATCCCCATCTATAAAGGTCTCCATAACATTCACCCAATCTCTATAACCTCTTTAATAAACAAGTAGGTTCAAACCTATTAATAAACTGTGAAGGGACTCTTCAATAGCCAAGTTTCTAGTACAAAAATTGTATTTATGAATACCATAAACATATTGATAGAAGGTTAAAGCACAGTGAATGGGACTCTGTATTGAATTGCGTTTAACGTGTTTAATATCTTTATCATATCCTGAAGACACACAAGTATCTGGGTACATCTTAAGGTGGGAAAGCTATATACATTCTGTTAAAGTATTTCTGTATTGCCATCTGTAAAAATATGTTTGAAAATGATTTGGCACATTTTAAAAAATCGTCAAAAACTATATTAGGGAAGCATCGCTGCTTGTCTACTCCAAGGAAATCTTTTTCGTTCATTATTTTATGGTAATGTAGCTGAAATGAGCATGTTTTAAACAACATGTATTAATAAGGATTACCACACACATTATTTTATTGTTATTTTAAATATGATTTTGTTTTATATTATGATTTAATCCCCATATTCATACCCGAGACTGGTGATTTTGAGAAGCTTTGAAAAATGTGTTATTTTTGTAAATTCTTTTCTGTGCACAATTATCCAGATTTGCATATTTTGTATAAACCTTTGCTTTATACTTTGTTTCAAAGCAACACGATCAACTAATGCATGTTCTGGGTAGTATCCCTCAACCATTGTTTTTCTATATATTAGGTTGAGTATCAAACCCAAATTTGTACATCCATATATAATATAATATATCATATAAAATATGTGCTTTTCTCCTTTGTTTAATAGTAACCATATTTGCATTTGTATCTTTCATGAGCCACATTGCATTTTGCATACAGTTTATTTATACACTAGAATGATTCCATGATGATGTTTTGGGTTAAAACCTTGACAGAGATATTCCCTATGGTTAGTTAGATTCTATGTCTTCTATGTCATGAAAGGCTCCCTATAGTGATCAAACCCTTTTTCCTGACACTATTTCATCCTTGGGGGACCCTCACCCTCAGGGTCCCCCTCCCGTGGCGCTGAAGGGGTTAGAACCCCTTCAGCAATTTACCTTAATCCAGCGCTGGGCTCCCTCGGCGCTAGTGACCTCTCCTCCTCCGCCGACGTCAGCTCCTGAATGAAGCGGAATGCGCATCCGCGCACGCATTCTAACAGTCCATAAGAAAGCATTTCTCAATGCTTTCCTATGGATGTTCTGCACACTGGATGCGAATTTTGTTTTGCATCCAGCATCACAGAAGCGCCTCTAGCGGCTGTCAGGAAGACAGCCACTAGAGGTTGGATTAACCCTGCTATGTAAACATAGCAGTTTCTCTGAAACTGCTATGTTTACATGTGAAGGGTTATAAACTGAGGGACCTGGCCCCCAGACCACTTAATTGAGCTGAAGTGGCCTGGGTGACTATATAGTGACCCTTTAAATCCATAGCAAAGGGACACACTAAGCACCAACACAACTTTAGCTAATGAAGTGGGTTTGGTGTATATAGATCATGCCCTGCATTATCACTGCTCAATTATCTGCCAATTAGCAGTTAAATCACTTTGTTTATGCACCCCTAGCCACATCTCCCTTGCCTCACTACCTACACACTTGCTCAAAAGAGAGATCTAATGTTTAATCTTCCTTTATTGCATAGTGTGTTTAATTTAGAATTTATATATTGCTCTTTTTATAGCCAGTTTTGGTGCTTACAAAGTTGTTACAAGGACTAGATCAATATGCTTGATATAACTGATTTTTCTAAGAAGACATCACTAAATCCCTTCTTGACACAATGAGAAAACATATCTGCTACTGTAGCCAGATATCTCTTTCCACCCATATATCACACTTCGAGTCTATTATCCTATCAATATATCGACTCTTTATCCAAGGGTTTAATCTATTAGAATGTTTTGTGATTCAGTGTTTACGTATTTTCCTATATTCACAGATGTCTGTACATTTTTACAGGACATAGATCTTACCCTCATAATTTAATTTCCTTATGAAAAAGATCAAATATACTGTAAACATGCTTGTTCAGAAGAAAAGAAAATTACAGCAAATTAGCTCTCAAGATTAGAAAAATGTTTTAATCAATTGCATCAAGAATTTTATTTGTAAAAGTATGTATCAGTGCCAAGCAGAAACAAAGGGAACAACTTTGAAAAACAGAGTAAATATATTGGGCGATTTTGAAAAAGATTAAACTCCCCCGAATTTAAATACATGATTGCACATTTAGTCGTTTGTTGTGTTAGTATTATTATTATTATTATTATTGCCGCCATTTATATAGCGCCAACAGATTCCGTAGCGCTTTACAAAATTATGAGAGGGGGATTTAACTGTAAATAGGACAATTACAAATAAACTTACGGGAACAATAGGTTGAAGAGGACCCTGCTCAATCGAGCTTACATTCTATAGGAGGTGGGGTGTAAAACACATTAGGACAGGAATTTGCAGTCAAATAAGGTGGGCTGCCCTTTAGGAGAGAGCAAGAGACAGGTATGTGAGGTAGAGGTTAGTCTGGCAGGCCATAAGCTTTCCTAAAACGATGGGTTTTAAGGCACTTCTTAAAGGATGCAAGACTAGGGGAGAGTCTGATGGCGGTAGGCAGGCTATTCCATAGGAAGGGAGCTGCCCGCGAGAAGTCCTGCAAGTGTGAGTTGGCCGTACGAGTGCGAGCAGTGGACAGGAGAAGGTCACAGGCAGAGCAGAGAGACCGAGAAGGGACATACCTATGGATCTGTGAAGAGATATAAGAGGAGCTAGAATTGTTCAGTGCTTTATAGGTGTGAATTAGTACCTTGAATTGACTCCTATAGCATACAGGAAGCCAATGTAAGGACTGGAAGAGGGGTGAGGTGTGAGAGAAACGACTAGAGAGGAAAATCAGTCTGAAAATTGTGTTTAATAGATACGTACTGTTGTTTTATCTGTTTAGTTTTATCCATCTTTTATAAAATGTGTTTATAATAGTATTTCTGGGAATAATGAATGCACACTTGAGTCGCAGTCTTAAATTATTTGTATTTACTTATTTTTTTATTGTTATTAATTTAAAAAAAAAATAGACTTGTGCATGGAAATTTTTTTGGTTTATCCAAATTGATACGTCCCCCATTTTTTTTTTGTCGATTTGTCCATGTGGTATTTTGGTGCAGATACATTTTGTCTATGCGATCATTTCAGGAAAACAATTCAAATGACCCAAAATGGGCCAAAAATTGGCCAATCACATATATATTTTTGCTTTTTTTTACCATTTCATCAATTTGTTTTGGCACCAAAAGCGGAATTCAGAATCACAAATCAAAATGTACATGATTGGCTATTGTGCACTTTGTTTGGTTCATGATACATCGCCCGATCAGCCCAAATTCGGACAAATTGCAGCCTGTAACACAGTGAATCTCCAAGTCTCAAAAAAGGTTACTTTGTCCAAACATTTTTAAAAAGTGTTCCAACGTGTACAGTAATGTGCTGATATACTACAGGCACGGTTAAGAAAAATCGTACCACTCTCAGTTGGGTAAGTTAAATAATAGTTTGAAAGAACAGGGCCTTTTCATATATATTTTTGTCATGAAAATTGCAGTACTTTACAATAATGTAAATCAAACTGATGTTTTTTTAAAAGATTTACCTCCACGTGCATTCTCTGTGTGAGAACCATACAGCAGATAATGAGAACCAGCAGATCTATTGTTTGCTACAAAGAAAAGCCAAGACAACTGTGTTGTCAAAAATCTAAGCCTTAATGACTACTCTGTATTGTTCACATATTTAATAAGCAATCATGTGTCATTAAACACTTTCTCTTCACTTGTCATTATGTCTCGGATTTCATTTAAATAGTGGATGTAAAATATTTTAAGCCTGTATGAGTCTGAAGCATTAAATGGCTCCTCCGAACATCTGTTGCACTAAAAAAAAAAAGATGTGGTCTCCTTGTTTATAGAGACAACGCTACCATAAATCTGATTTATTTTAAAAAAATCAAACAAAAAAACATGCAAACACATTTAAAAATCTCCTCACATCTTTAAATTCATTGTGAAAAGCTTTTTGACTAATATATTTACACAGTATCCTCCCTTTTAGCATAATTAAAATCATTCGCTATTCTTACACACTGAATAATGCTAAAGAATGTCCTTTTCATTAACACTTTATAGTGATAGATAAGGCAGAGGGAAAATGCACCACAGGAGTGGGAATTATATTTAATAGATTTTTGCATTTTTCCTGCATTTTCCTGCACAATGCCTGTCCTAGACACCATTCTTCTGTCAATAATGTATGATGTCCTCCATCGATTTTGTGACTGAATAACAATTATTGAAGTCAGCAATGCTTTCAGCTTGGCTACTCTGGCCTTAAATTTGAAATTTACTTTAAATTCAGTTTGAATTCTCACTTATTGTTTTAAGTAATTGATAAGTTCCATAACATTTTCACATGTACAATTTCTCTTTTATTATTTTTCTATTTAATAAGTATTCAATCAATCAATCAATCAATATTTCCATTTCAAGCATTGTTTGAAAATAATTATTGTAGAATATTTTCATTTCAGCATTGCAAACAACAGAACTGTTGGTGGCTAAAAGCACTCACAGAACAGAAGAGTTCTATTGGTAAATAACTCCTTAGTAAAATGAATGGCCTCTCTTGCCCAGTTGCCTAAACCCATGCAATAATGTTTCTGATTGGCTGGGGGTCCCCAGGTCTCTAACCATCCCCCAAAATATTTTCCTAATGAACCCCCTCACAGTAATGACATTCTAGGGCTAAAAATTAAAAATATAAAAACTGCAATAAAGGTTTTACACTTACCATTTCAAGTCTTCTTTTTTTTATTGCTCCCAAAAAGTAAAAACAAAACAAAACAAAAAAAAAACAACAAGATAACTTGATGGAACTGTTTAAAGTAAAAGAAAGTCCTTAGTCCACGTTGAATGCTCAGTCAGAGTACTGTGATTGGCTGCTTCTGTTTTTATTATGTACTTTTTTAATAGAAAGACCCAATCGGCTCTCAGTGGTAGAGCAATTGCATCTGCTGTGCATGTAAGATACATGGCTAGCATGTTCATCTTCATTATTTGTACTGCCTGGGAGAGAAGAGCCCATCACTTCGACAGTGAAAGGATTAATTGTATTGATATAGCTGGCCTCAAGATACTGTTCGCACTAGATGTAGTATTTACAACATTAAAAAGGTTTTTGTTTTTACCTCGTGAATCTCCAACGCCATTTAGTGAAAAGCATGCAAATTGGCTGGAACCCTTTACTCAGAGCAGAATTTAACTACAAGGCAGTTCTCGGTGGCTGCCTAGAGCCCAGGGGTTAGACAGGGGCCCCAGTACCATGAATTTGCTTTATTAACCATCCCTATGTGAAAACTGAATTGGGTCCCTAAATCTGTAACCTGCTAAATGCCCCATGGGATCTTAATCCTTCTATTCATATACTAACTGGCATTGCAGCACGGTTAAACCAGTTTGTAAATAGAACAAGCTCTAGTACTTCAAGCTGTAAAATATAGTGGTTTGACAATGAATGGGACTTTTCCCAGCACCCAGAGACCATTCACAAAACTCTCAAGCCCTTTAAACCAGCCACTAGGTCTAATTAATTTCCATGTAGCTCTAAGGCGAGCTTGGAGGAAAGACGAGACAGGGGGAATATGATAGAAACATTTAAATACATAAAGGGAATCAACACAGTAAAGGAGGAGACTATTTAAAAGAAGAAAAACTATCACAACAAGAGGACATAGTCTTAAATTAGAGGGACAAAGGTTTAAAAATAATATAAGGAAGTATTACTTTACTGAGAGGGTAGTGGATGCATGGAATAGTCTTCCAGCTGAAGTGGTAGAGGTTAACACAGTAAAGGAGTTTAAGCATGCGTGGGATAGGCATAAGGCTATCCTAACTATAAGATAAGGCCAGAGACTAATGAAAGTATTTAGAAAATTGGGCAGGCTAGATGCGCCGAATGGTTCTTATCTGCCGTCACATTCTATGTTCCTATGTTATATTATACTAGTAATTCTAAGATCAACGCTGACAGGTTTCGACAGCAATGCAGCTAAACTATTGAATGCCTTCAAGTTCAGTAATTTGGGTCAGGTGTCAATCCACCAACATCACCGAGACCCACAGTTCTGCCACTGTGAATTCCACCGTGTACCTTGGCTTGACGGTTCAAATAAATTGCAAATTTACATCACATTGATGCTTCTCATTATGAGAATGTCAAGACTTATAACATGCTTTTAATCCATTCTGTGTCTTTTTCTCGCAAGAACAATTTGCAGAATTTAGAGGAATGATACATTAGCTAAGGGTATTGTAAAGCACCTACAGCATTTCCATAGTGGAAAGTACTTCCGTTTAGCAATTTCTGATTACTGATTAATTTTTTTTTTAAATCTCATTTATCCCCCTTTAGAAGCAGAATAAAAAGAGCACTGCTGCAATATGTTTCAAGAAAGAAAATCACATTAAAATAAATATGATGGAAGCACAATAGGTTGTAAGGCTATAAAAATGTTCAGCTTTTTCCTTTTGTAGTATTAGCATAAAAAGAAGCTAATTTCTAAGAGATCACAGTTCCATTATGCATTACCCTACTCACACTTGTCTTGATTTGTGTTGAATTTTTAATGACTGATGTGGCAATCTGAAACTTGCTATTGAATGCATTAATGTTTTGTAAAGGCTTTGATTTCAGAATAGTAAAAAAAAAATATGAATTATCATCAAGAAATCTGCATTCATAATAAAAATGGAAGCTTAACCAGACAGTTTTTCATTTTTACTTGTTAAAAGCAAAAACTAACAAATAAATCAACTTTGGTAATATGAGAAAAATCAGGCGCAAAATTATAATAAAAAAATACACCTTATATTTTGAGCTCTCTGGTTAATTACAGTCAGTTCAGGGTTCCCAAAAAAGGTAGATCCCCAGATGTGTTCACCCCCAGTGTTAGCACAAGAAGTGCACTGATACAGTCATTTGGTGTATGTAATATAAACAGATGTCATGACATTTGTACATTGGGAAAAAAGGGAACAGAATGAAAAAAAAAAAAAAAGTAAAACGTACTTAAAAGAAACATGTTAAGTACAACTCTGTAATGGGTCTTTACTACATTCGACTTGTGTAGAACCTTCAGACAGGTCTGCTTGTTAATTTCAGGCACATCTAGAGAATGGCAGATGTTACCAGGCTTTCCCACACCAAGTTCGATCCTATAGGGAAGTACATAGACCCCCGCCTATTGGTCTGCCTGTAATGCTCAACATTGGCAACACATACATTACAGAACTTTGTTACCAAGTCTCAAGATGAATGAGCTACAAATTCCATCTGGCAAATATGTAGTGTAATATTTATTATATAGGTAAGTGTATGGACATCACCACTCTTCAATTTTTTTTTGCTTTTTAGGATTTGACTGCCAAACAGAAGAAGGAATTTAGTTTGCACTGTGGCTAAATCATTGATCAGGAACACACGAGGATCCAACTTATATAAGCGAATAAATCTTTACAAATTAGTGCAACGCATGGGCCTGCCCATCATTCCTGGGGATACCACCCACACTTTCACATCCTTTCCAGTAGGTGGTTGAAACACCGAGGAATAAATATATTGTGTAATAGAGCAGCAGGAAATGCTAGCAGAATGCTTGGTTGTATAGGGAGAGGTATTAGCAGTAGAAAGAGGGAAGTGCTCATGCCATTGTACAGAACACTGGTGAGACCTCACTTGGAGTATTGTACACAGTACTGGAGACCGTATCTTCAGAAGGATATTGATACCTTAGAGAGGGTTCAGAGAAGGGCTACTAAACTGGTTCATGGATTGTGGGATAAAACTTACAAGGAAAGGTTAAAGGATCTTAACATGTATAGCTTGGAGGAAAGACGAGACAGGGGGGATATGATAGAAACATTTAAATACATAAAGGGAATCGACACAGTAAAGGAGGAGACTATATTTAAAAGAAGAAAAAGTACCACAACAAGAGGACATAGTCTTAAACTAGAGGGGCAAAGGTTCAAAATAATATCAGGAAGTATTACTTTACTGAGAGGGAAGTGGATGCATGGAATAGCCTTCCAGCTGAAGTGGTAGAGGTTAACACAGTGAGGGCGTTTAAGCATGCGTGGGATAGGAATAAGGCTATCCTAGTTGTAAGATTAGGCCAGGGACTAATTAAAGTATTTAGAGAATTGGACAGACTAGATGGGCCGAATGGTTCTTATCTGCCATCACATTCTATGTTTCTATGTATAAGGTAACCAATAGAGCCCACTGCTGCTTGAATGCATGTATGAATTTTGTCATCTCCAAGAATGAGAAGGGGAGGGGTATAGTTCTGAAGAAATATAAAAATCTTGGCAAAACCAACGTATTGATGGAGGCATTTTGCCCCACCCATGACAAGTCATAACGGTGCCACCACTCCATCTTGGCTTCAACAGAACTCCACACAAGCTGTAAGTTGAGAGTGAGAAGGACCTTATAGAGAAGAGATGTGTGATTTACTCCAAGTATAAGATTACCTCCAAGTATAGCCAGGTAAAACAGCAGGAAGCCAATGATATATACAGTCAGGTCCATAAATATTGGGACATCGACACAATTCTAATCTTTTTGGCTCTATACACCACCACAATGGATTTGAAATGAAATGAACAAGATGTGCTTTAACTGCAGACTTTCAGCTTTAATTTGAGGGTATTTACATCCAAACCAGGTGAACGGTGTAGGAATTACAACAGTTTGTATATGTGCCTCCCACTTTTCAAGGGACCAAACATAATGGGACAATTGGCTGTTCAGCTGTTACATGGCCAGGTGTATGTTATTCCCTCATTATCCCATTTACAAGGAGCAGATATAAGGTCCAGAGTTAATTTAAAGTGTGCTATTTGCATTTGGAATCTGTTGCTGTCAACTCTCAATATGAGATCCAAAGAACTGTAACTATCAGTGAAGCAAGCCATCATTAGGCTGAAAAAACAAAACAAACCCATCAGAGAGATAGCAAAAACATTAGGTGTGGCCAAATCAACTGTTTGGAACATCCTTAAAAAGAAAGAACGCACCGGTGAGCTCAGCAACACCAAAAGACCCGGAAGACCATGGAAAACAACTGTGGTGGATGATTGAAGAATTCTTTCCCTGGTGAAGAAAACACCCTTCACAACAGTTGGCCAGATCAAGAACACTCTCCAGGAGGTAGGTGTATGTGTGTCAAAGTCAACAGACAAGAGAAGACTTCACCAGAATGAATACAGAGGGTTCACCACAAGATGTAAACCATTGGTGAGCCTCAAAAACAGGAAGGCCAGATTAGAGTTTGCCAAAGAACATCTAAAAAGCCTTCACAGTTCTGGAACAGCATCCTATGGACAGATGAGACCAAGATCAACTTGTACTAGTGTGATGTAGAAGGAAAGGAACTGCTCATGATACAAAGCATACCACCTCATCAGTGAAGCATGATTGTGGTAGTGTCATGGCGTGGGCATGTATGGTTGCCAATGGAACTGGTTCTCTTGTATTTAATGATGATGTGACTGCTGACAAAAGTAGCAGGATGAATTCTGAAGTGTTTCGGCCAATATTATCTGGTCATATTCAGACAAATGCTTCAGAACTCATTGGACAGCGCTTCACAGTGCAGATGGACAATGACCCGAAGCATACTGCAGAAGCAACCAAAGAGTTTTTTAAGGGAAAGAAGTGGAATGTTATGCAATGGCCAAGTCAATCACCTGACCTGAATCTGATTGAGCATGCATTTCATTTCATGAAGACAAAACTGAAGGGAAAATGCCCCAAGAACAAGCAAGAACTGAAGACAGTTGCAGTAGAGGCCTGGCAAAGCATCACCAGGGATGAAACCCAGCGTCTGGTGATGTCTATGCGTTCCAGACTTCAGGCTGTAATTGACTGCAAAGGATTTGCAGCCATGTATTAAAAGATGAAAGTTTGATTCATGACTGTTAATCTGTCCTATTACTTTTGGTCCCTTAAAAAGTGGGAGGCACATATACAAACTGTTGTAATTTCTACATCGTTCACCTGATTTGGATGTAAATACCCTCAAATGAAAGTCTGCAGTTAAAGCACATCTTGTTTGTTTCATTTCAAACCTATTGTGTTGGTGTATAGAGCCAAAAAGATTAGAATTGCGTCGATGTCCCAATATTTATGGATTTGACTGTATGTATGTATATATATATTTTTTGGTTTCCCTTAAATTTTCTCACTTTGTATGTAGCTAGTACAACTTCCATTTTTAAAAGTTGAATTCATGCCTTTTTTATAATCTCCATCCCATTCCTATAAGGATATAAAAAAAAAAAACTGTTTTTATTTTTGTGTACTACACCCTGCATGTCTTGCATTATACATTTCCTGACATTTTATGTGTAAATGTTATATTTCTATCTTTGAGTTGCTTATTCCATTCATCCATGGATTTTTTATCTTTTTAAAATTACTAGGAAATATCTTGGTACGATAGCCTTTCAGAATCTCCTTTGAAAGACTATATTTGTAAATCCTTTGAATTTACACAAAAGTTGTATTTTGTTTGAAGTTCTTCTCCAATCAATGTGTGAGTGAAATAAGTAAGTTCTCTCATTTTGACGATCTTAAAGTAAAGAATATTTAAGCTTTCTCCATTTCTGCCTTTAATGTATCAGTGTCCAAATATACTTTCACTCCAGAGGAGAGAAGCACAGCAGGCATTTCAGTAGACACCAATTGCTAGTAAACACATGAATATTAATAGTTTTAAAACACAGCATCAGTTAAATGGAATTCAATATTTTTATATAAAAAAATGTTTTAAAAATCATTTTTTACTAGCACTTGTGAGCACAGAAATCTAGTGATACTGAAGAAAGTCTACCATATCAATTGCCTTCCAAAATAACTTAACTTATGTAAAATACAAAAAAATAAAAATGAAAAAACAAACAAACTGAATTAAACAGCAGTTATTGGTACTCCATGAAAACATAGTCTGTCCACTGTACCTTGACATAACCAAGGACATCTTCCATGTTCCTCCATTTTTTATGTGTATTGTGAGGAATAT
Source organism: Pelobates cultripes (assembly GCA_933207985.1). Lineage (NCBI taxonomy): Eukaryota > Metazoa > Chordata > Amphibia > Anura > Pelobatidae > Pelobates > Pelobates cultripes. The sequence goes on from OW240915.1 coordinate 316,348,907, forward strand.
TAACGTAAGAACCACCTTCTAACTTTTGGTAGTCACATTTTATGGCATTTTATGTTCCCCTATCCCCTAGCACAGTGAAAAGCATTTGTTTTGTGCCCCGCTGCATTACTAAGACGAGATATTGCACCCATTGACAGAATTCTTTGTTTTTTAAATAGTCACAGAAGGCTTGTTCTGTGTGTTTTTGAGAAGTTGTACAGTACACTTTTCAGTTATTAGCTAAATGATGACTGATGATTCTGTTAGAGAGCCAATGCCAAAACCACCAAAACAGTGCTGTGTTTGTTGCCATGAAAATTAAGCAATCTTTTATTGAATAGGATAGAGCGATGTGGTTTCAAATTAGGGAGGGTTTTGGCTTTGTGAATAATGCTGTAAGCGTTTGAAAAACTTGTTCAGAGAAAACAACTTTGTGGTATTTAAGGAAGTTGTTTAAGTGAATAATAAATGGGTCTTCTATGTAGATGAAAGAATTCATCAGGATTCTCAGGCAAACATCTTAAATTATGCTGGACAATGTTTTAGGGTTTATAATCTTATACGTGTCAACAATATCTTGTTTCAGTGTACATGACATCCATAGTTACATAGTTATACATACATAGCTGAAAAGAGACTTGCGCCCATCAAGTTCAGCCTTCCTCACATTTGTTTTTGCTGTTGATCCAAAAGAAGACAAAAAAACTAATCTGAAGCGCTTTTAATTTTGCAACAAACTGGGAAGAAATTCATTTTTGACCCCAAAATAGCAGTCAGATGTCTCCTTGGATCAAGCAGCTATTACCTCACTAATTAGAAATTATATTCCTGTATGTTATGTTTTTGGAAGTATTTATCCAATTGCTGTTTAACCATCTGTATGGACTCTGATAAAGCCACCTCTTCAGGCAGAGAATTCCATATCCTTATAGTTCTTACTGTAAAAATATGTTCTTTTCCAAACTATTTACATTATTTAACCTTTCTTCGTAACTAAAATGCTCAATTCCTTTTTTTTTTTTTTTATTCTTTATTTTTGTGGGTTTGCAAGTCACGAAAATCAATTACAGTATGTGCTCAAAGAGATAAAATGTAACATTTTACATACTAGATCATCAGTATATGTTATGAAGTCGCACATGTGCGTCGTCTACCCGTTTTTGTTTTGTTGGTCAGGCTAATCCTCCTATTAACTGTATAGAAGAAGTACAGCAATATGTCTTGGAGGGTTTGGGTGTTAAGCTTAGTGTGCCCTGCTGATTGGTTCAGGGTGGCGTGCCTTGCCTAGGGCAGGTATGGTAGGGGGTTGGGGAGGTTTAAATGGTATGGCCTGTGGATGCTCCTGCCCTTGTGTGGGCCCTTCGGTCGGTCCGAGTTTTCCAGGTGGGTCGCTTACCATGTGGTGTGGAGGTATAGACTAGTTGGTTGAGACCCTACTCTGTCTTCGTAAGGGTGGGGGGAGGGGGGTGTTTTGCGTAGGACATGTCTTGGGCAGTCAGCTTACGGAGCCAGGGTGGAGTTGGTATCCCTTAATCTAAGTTGTGAGTGTCTAGCTAAGGTGAGTATGAATGTTGGAGTAAGTGTCAACGTAACGAGAAGTCATGCATACATGCATAGAAAACTGGTGTGAATAATGGGCCTAAGAGGCCTTTAACTGGGAGTTGTAATCTCCCCGACAAAGTACATTATATAATGTTGTAGGGGTGAGCGTCCGCTCATCTCAGATTTGCTGGTCCGTCATCCTTAGTGCCGTTCCCCTGGGCGCGAAGGGAGTGACTTCCGCGATGTTCCACGGTGGGCAGGCTCCTGTGTTCACCGCAGGCGTTGGAATGCCTATTGATTGTCAATTCCTTTTTTTAAAATTAATTTTGTAGCTTGTCTCTGCACTTTTTCTAGTGCCATGATATCCTTCCTTAGAACAATTGCCCAAAATTGCACAGCATATTCAAGGTGTGGTCTTACCAGCGATTTATAAAGAGGCAAAATTATATTTTCATCTCGAGAATTTATGCCCCTATTTATACATGACAAAACCTTGCTGTCCTTATCAACTGCAGATTGACATTGCATATTGCTGCCTAATTTGTTGCCCATAACAATTCCCAAATCCTTCTTGTGTGTGGTTATCCCTAATTCACTACCATTTAGGATGTAAATTGCTTGTTCATTCTTGACTCCGAAGTGCATTCTTGACCCCGAAATTGCATTTCTCTACATTAAATTTCATTTGCCATTTTAGTGCCCAGTCCCCTAATCTGTTTAAATCCCTCTGCAGTAAAGTAATATCCTGCTCACATTTTATTACTTTACAATGTTTTGTGTAATTTGCTAACACTAAAACATGACTTTCAATGTCTATTTCAAGATCATTTATAAACATGATAAATAGAAGCGGCCCCAAAACATAACCCTGTGCACTCCACTTGTCCAGCTTGAAAATTTACCATTATTGACAACTCGTTGTACTCTATCCTTAAGCCAATGTTCTACCCAAGAACAAGAATATTCATCTAGACCAACTTCTTTTAGTTTGAACACTTAACACTTACACTTACACTTAACAATGATGGATCAGTTTGACATATATGTGGCAGAAAGGGAAGACTGTAGTGAGCCAGACATCTGTAGCTTTTATCTTTCCCCCAATGTATTTAAAAAACAAAAAATCATTACAAGGACAATTGTTGAGTTTATCATTTTTATTTAAATTTTTTATTTAATACTGAGTTTATATCAGTGTTTAATGTATTATTCAAATTTTGGTGAAACTTTATAGAAGTCAAAATTATATTGAATCCATAACATAGATTGGAACTTTATCCATGTGTTTTAAAACTTTACATTTTTTTTGGATAGGGCAGTGAAATCGTTGGATAGAGCAGTTGATGGATAAATGAAATATGAATGAATCAAGCTCTTTGGTGGGATGATAAAAAAGATCAGAAAAGAGTCAAACCAGGGGGAAAAAGAAAAAGGGAACATGATAGGTCTGTGTCAAACTTCATTAAACAACAGTGAATCTAGACCAGTTCTAGAATTACCTGAAACAATCTCTGTAGGGAAAATTTAATCTCAGAACATCAGAGCAGAAGCAAACAAACAGCCACTAGAGGCAGTCTTAACCCTGCAATGTAAACACTGTAGTTTTACATTAATGGGCTAAGACAACAGGGACACTGCACCCAGACCACTTCAATGAGAGGCCCCTTTAAACCAGTAAACCAGACTGAGTTAATTTAATAATCTCTGACCCCTATCTATTCCATGACATAAACTTCAACTATACGTAGCAGAACTGCGTTTGTGGTCCCTCAGCCAAATTTTAACCCCTCACTAATGTAAGAGAAATACTCTCTGCCTTCTGCGAGATATCCAGAGATGAACGAAGGAGCATTTTATTTAGAAAAGTCACATCGTATGAAAATACTCCAGGCGAAATGCAATTCAGCTTCCAAATGTATTTGAAGTTTCCATAGCAACGTAAAGGATCCAGTAATTATCATTATAAAAGTGAAGAATAAAAAAATAAATTACCACCTTTCAAACGTTCAAAGTGTTGTGTTGACTGTGTTCGGATTTTACTCTAGACGTTATGTGGCTTCATGCCGCAATTAACCTTTTCAGGATGGGAGCACCCGCCAGCACTTTTTGGAGAAGCTTGATTAAAGGAGTAAAGGTGACGGCATACACTGTCATTCTTCAATGATTGAGATGTTACGTAGGACCAAAGGACATTGCATAATATGATGAGGACTCTTATGGAAATGATATGCTGTAGGGCTGCATTAAAATCATAGTTCTTCTCTCTATTATTATTATTAGTTATTTTCCCACAATGGTTAAGCGGTACCATTCTTGATAAGTTCAGAAACCTGTTTTACCTCTGTCTATATTTGTCTCTCTCTTTTTTTTTTTTAAATACTTTCTTTTGAAGTTTAATGCTAAACACAAGCTTTAGCAATAATATATAACATGAGATATGATAACAAGATGTACATATGAGCAGTCAAGATATGCATAACACAAGATAGAGAACAATGATGGGTACAACAGAATAATTCTCCTAGGAGGCCCCCACATTGGAGAAATTGTATGAAAAGGAAAGAATTGTGAAGACTGGACATCAAGGTAAATACATCAAAGAATTGCAAATAAAGACCTACCCATGTAGGCAGTTAGCAAAAATCAGGAAACTTCTCCACTTCGGTTATGTTTAGAGGATAGAGTGAGTGTTTTTTCTCACAGCTCGGGCCCGGAGGCCTTTTCAGTTTATGCACAGCTTCATGTTAAGGAGGTGTACTGTAGGTCATGGAGTCAAGATAAAGGCTGGTGGGTCAATGACTGGTGGGTCCACTTGCGTGGAATTATAAGCTTCTGGGCACCTCTGATTCAGGATATTGGCCCCTTCTATTCTGCCTGGCGGACTCTAGGTTGTGTTTTCCATGGTTGAGCTAAGAATCTACTGAAGAGTCACTGATAGCTTTCCAGCGTATCTGGTAAGTTTGGAGTAACAGGCTTTGCTTGTTTTGTTTTGATTTAGGTAAAATAGAAAAATGGTCAGAGTTGTGGCAACTGACATTTAATATGGATAGGTGCAAAATAATGCATCTTGGACGTAAAAACCAAAGAGCAGAGTACAGAATATTTGATGGAGTCCTAACCTCAACATCTGAGGAAAGGGATTTAGGGGAGATTATTTCTGATGACTTAAAGGTAGGCAGACAATGTAATAGAGCAGCAGGAAATGCTAGAATAATGCTTGGTTGTATAGGGAGAGGTATTAGCAGTAGAAAGAAGGAAGTGCTCATGCCATTGTACAGAACACTGGTGAGACCTCACTTGGAGTATTGTACGCAGTACTGGAGACCGTATCTTCAGAAGGATATTGATACCTTAGAGAGGGTTCAGAGAAGGGCTACTAAACTGGTTTATGGATTGCAGGATAAAATTTACAAGGAAAGGTTAAAGGAGCTTAACATGTATAGCTTGGAGGAAAGACGAGACGGGGGGATATGATAGAAACATTTAAATACATAAAGGCAATCAACACAGTAAAGGAGGAGACTATATTTAAAAGAAGAAAAACTACCACAACAAGAGGACATAGTCTTAAATTAGAGGGGCAAAGGTTTAAAAATAAGATCAGGAAGTATTACTTTACTGAGAGGGTAGTGGATGCATGGAATAGCCTTCCAGCTGAAGTGGTAGAGGTTAACACAGTAAAGGAATTTAAGCATGCGTGGGATAGGCATAAGGCTATCCCAACTATAAGATAAGGCCACGGACTAATGAAAGTATTTAGAAAATTGGGCAGACTAGATGGGCCGAATGGTTCTTATCTGCCGTCACATTCTATGTTTCTATGTTTCTATCTCTCCATTATACAGTCCATCGCCTAGACATGCATGCTCAGCCTGAATAGATTCTGCTCTATGCAGTTCATCACAATAAAATTGTGCTATTACTCTGTTTGCCATACAACTCTTTTACCATGTCGGTATTTGAACGGCTTGTTCCTGCTGTTTTGGCAAAGAAAGCTTGTTTGTAATATTATGCACAACAAAAATAAAGAATTATAACAAAAGACGAAGGCAACTTGTTATTGTGTGAAGTAACACTTTTTAACTATGTGACAGGTCTAAAATAAACAGTGCTGTATGTGCTGGGTAAGAGAATAAAATAACTGGGAGGAGGGAAAAAGAATGGCACCTTTACCTTCCTCCACACCCTGGAGTACAGGATAATAAAATATTTGTTAAATTTTCCTATAAATCATTTTAGAGAGGGTTGAAGGATATCTTACTATTATCTTACTTCAATACTATTTCGTCAGCCATAGAAACATGACCAAAATAAAAGACATTGTACCTTTAAGAATAAATAAAAATGTGTTTAGTCTGAACCGAATTTCTTCCATTTGTTCATTCATTATTGGATGACATTTGACCATTATTTTCATTTCAGAATTTCATTCGGTCAAATTCTGATCTGTGCATCTTGCAGCTATTTAGTAGATAACTCCCTAAATTAGTACCTTGTGGGATTGCCATGTTTATGGGTGACGAATTAGGGAGCTGTTCAGTAGATAGCTAATTTTTGGTATCCTTATGGCAATACCACAATGATTAGGGAGCTATCTGTTGTACCTTATAACAATTGCCATACATTAAAAAACCCATACATCCCCAAGAAACAAGAGCGACAACATGACAGAGGTTTTATGTACACCCTTTCCACAAGAGATCTTCTCAAAGCCATCAGTCGCAGTATACTGTATGCAAAGCCTCAATCCAATACAATGTTGGCCTGTACTCAATCAACCTGGTTGATAGACATACTTACTAAATATTCTGTAAGGTGACACATGCCTTCTCTGAGCCGCCTGCTTCGCCTCTCTCCCACCATGCATGATGAATCTCTCTTAGAAATCATCTTGCAAACGATGGCCTCAATTTAAGATTGTTAGCTAAGCTCTCGAAGTGATTTAATATTTTTAGATACATTCTTATAATCATTTTTTTAAACATATGAAAAATATAAAAAGAAATATAAAAAAATATATCAATGCAGGTAAAAAATATCAATATATTACAAAATTAAAAATGTTTCATAATATTGAAAATGTTGAATGTTTATCCAAAAATATTAAATCAGTTGTGAAGATTATCCATTAATATTAAATTGAGGCCTATGAGTGTACATATCATAGACCTTTTAACTAGCTTCTAGGTGTCATTATTTTTTCAGCTATTGTAAGTTTTTATTTTACAAATATCTACTTTTATCAATTAGTACATCATCCATGAGGCTTTGACATTAGGGTTAAAAAATACATATTTTTTTTTCTCTCAGTTACTTTGAAAAATGCTGACATAGTTAAGTCTCTTTATATATTTTTTCTGCCTCTTCATTTATCTGACACTCAGTTCCAAAGCATCTCCTTTAATATTGTATCTATAGAAGTATTATCGTCTCAATGGCTCTTAACCTTTTGACTTACATCATCATTTGGCATTCTCTTCACTTTTAACATATTTTTTCCTCTATACTTGGCTGTGAGTCATGCTTATACTATACAGTGTTCCATTAATGTACTCAAACCTACACTATAGTCTATTGTGAATTTAATATAATAAAGTACATATTTTTCATGGAAGTATTTAGTTAAAGACGTCAGACTGCAAGCCAATAGTCACCCCACCATTAATAAAAAAATTACCCTTCCTAACCACTTATCCTTAATAATACCTTAATAATAAACTAAATACTTATAAAATAAAAAAGTAATACCATTAGATGTCTTCTTTTTTTTCTTCCATCTTCTTTTATTGAGCCCAAAAAAGGTCAAACAAAAAATCAATAAAGTTGCGTTGAACTATTAAAATAAGAAAAGAACCTGATAGCAACAACAACAACAACAAAAAACATGCAGGAAAAATTACAGACGACAACCTTATAAGGCTTCCACGTGCTGCGCAATTTGACACAGAGCACGTTGATTGGTTGGCTCAAGGCAACCAATCAGTGTGCTCTGACAGGTAAATCTTGAGACTTGGGATGCGGCTGAGAGACAAGATTTCGAATAAAAACAATCACAAAAGTAATGCTACAAAAACAGTTGGTTCCTGTTGACAGTGGTGACACCTAAAAGGTGTATCCTGAAAGGAAAGTTTAGCCCCCACATATCCATCGAGGAAGGCACCCTTGAAGCACTTTTTATTCTAAATCTTTCTCAGCCGCATCCCTATTCAGTTGTATTTTTGTTTGTATAAAGGCCATTACCTGGGAGTGATCTGAGGGAGGCTGACTTCACTTTTGACAAAGTAATATTGCTTGGCTAGTGATGAAGGTTTTTGGATATATTAGACTCACCTATCAGTTCCAAGATTTACCCGTCAGGGCGCTCTGATATATAAGTCCTTGAAAACGGTTTGACAAAAAAGAAAGCCGCTGCATCCTCAGCCTTCAATGGTATATTTAAATGGAAAAAAAAAACTGGTACCTCCCCTATAACTTTCTGTATGTATATATTATACTGTTTTGATTTTTTATTGTGTTGAAATACAATTCTATTCTATTTTTTCTCATTTGTATCCCCATTTGAGCTGATGGCTACCTAGCAGAAAAACCAATCATTGCTTGTATTCAAAAGTCGGACGTGATCAAAAATATGACTTCCTACATACTTAACAAAAATAAAAATAAAAACAAATGTCACAAATGTCAAAAAATACTACAAGACCGTGATACAAGCATAATGGAAAGCCAATATAAAAGGTGATGTTAATGACCAATTCGTGGGCCACCAACCTACATAATGTTACCCAGTCCCTGCAAGTGTTAAGGATTTCCCATTCTATTAATTGACCGTACCACAGGCAATTGCTCACAACTTATTAATTTTCTTCAGGAAAAAGCACTTCATAAGAAAAGTGTTGGGTCAGAAAGGTTCATAGCAGATTCCAGACCTTTTATTTTACCAAGTTACATTCCATCCAAGATGACCACATTGTGGTCATGTTCTCGATCACTTTTTTTACTCTTTGAATTAGTCCAATAATTATGTCTATCTGTTTAATTTATTTTATATCTATAACGTTTTACTTTTTTTTATAACTTGCGGTGTGTTTGTTTATATTAAAATGTTGTAAAATATAGCTTTGCAGAGATTATCTAATTAAAATTAGGATTTGAATGTAGTTTAAAACTATTATCCTCGATGTAGTTTGAGACGTTTTATAGTTTTTCTCTCTCCTTACAAGGTCCAGTGCCGTTAACGTTGTATAAATAAATAATTCATTCACATATGCAACATTTATAAGCTGGAAACATGAAATTCCAGGAGCTTAATAGATCATATAGATAAAAAAATCTTAATTAAATATCAGAAGAAGATAAATGTCCAACCTTTTCATAGCTTAGGAATCTCATATGAATTGTAACAAACATGCCGTATAAGCACTATAAAATGTTAAATCAATAAAAAAAAAAAAGATCATTAATTATAAAACCATGCTATTATGAAACTCATCTTTCTATGGAGAACATAAAAGTGAAACTAAAACATAACATACAGTTTGAATTCTTTCTCTCTATATTAAATGTTAAAGCTTTCTTTTAAACATTATGTTTCATTTATAAACTTATGGAGATGGGTTCAGTCTTGTGGTTGGCAAACTGGCTTCCAAGTGCAACCGAGCTCAGGCAGTGTATGTATCTGTTTTTCTGGTGTATGTGTATACTATCCAAAATTCTTTGTCACATTGCTTGCAAACAAATACAAACTTTTTATAGAATCTTTAACACAGATACACACCGGCACACATACAGACAAACCGATAAATACACAGATACACATACAAACAGATAAACATACAGACACACAGATGCACATACAGACAAACTGATAAATACACAGACCCACAGATACACAAACATACACAGACACAGTGATACACATACAAATAAACAGATAAATACACAGACACACAGATACACATACATACACAGACACAGAGATACACATACAAATAAACAGATAAATACACAGATATGCAGATACACATACATATACAGAGATACACATACAAATAAATACAAAGAAGCGAAGAGGGAGTGGAATTGATCAGGCATATCTGGAGGGACTGTACCCGTATTGTTCTGCTCTGGGACATGGTTAAGGCAAAAATAACTGTCATCCTGGGAGTCATGCCACCGCTAACAATAGAACAAGCCTTGTTACATGCCAAGCAACAGAATAGTGCCCCAACACTGGAACAGTGGTTAGATAGGGTGAAGGATATCCAATCTGCCAAAGCAATCCAGGCAACACTGATACGGTGTGATGGGAAGCATGCTGAAATGTGGTGACCCTGGTTCGAGTTCACAACGGGATGGTGTGCGCGGTGGCCTTGAGCTCCTGTCTATACCCATTTTCTTTTATCGTTCTTTCTCTACCTTTCTCTACTTTCTCTCCCAAGTTGAGACTAGGTTGGATGGGTTTACCTTACCTTGACGCTACCTCAATCCAGACAATCATGACAGATCCTGTGCTGCACAGGCAGTAAGATGGGTTGCCAGAGACCAAACATGCGACACCATGTGGGGATCCAGTATTGGCATAAGAGGCACAAGTTGGACTCCTGTAATTGACGTTATTTGTATGCTCACACTACTCTAATTGCTGCCCATGTAAAACAGGACCTGGTAATACGACACACACCGTAGTTTAAATACCATACATCCTTCACTGTAGACTATGGCTTCCCAGGATTAATGTAAGTATACCCGAGATAACAGCATGTGTCATGTATAAATATTGTGCTGTGTCACCCACAGGAAAGATGTTGCTGGAGTACAATAATAAGTAGTTGATCCCCACATTGTACAGACCCAATTACACCTGTAACGCTGAGCTTGATTACCCTGACTGGCAACCTCTCCCCTCCTGCCCCCTGCTCACATCATGCATGCAGCGGTATCTCGTCTTGATACTAGGATACTATTAATGCCAATGAACTGTTAAATGTAAGTTATATAAAAACATTGGGTCCTTCGAGACTTCAAGCTGTTCATCTATTCCCTTCTGTATAAGTCAAAAACTCTACTTCAAATAAAATCATATTTATTAATATGGGGGTAATGAGTTGCTAAGAATTATGCTATATGTGGAGAATGATGACGTATATGGTGAATGTATTTCACATGAAGAGAACTCATTCATTAAGATTAAGATTAAGAAAAATGAGAAATGTTTCATATTTATAATTGCTGTTGATTTACCAAAATTGTTTGCTGAAGTTTATCATTATTATTAATATAAATGTTTTTGATTTTAGAAAAAATATTATGCATGCTGATCTGAAAAATATGCACATTCATTTCTGGAACAAAACATAAAGTAAAGTAATTTTTTCTATTTTTGTTTGCACTGTTTTTTAGGGTAGCACTACGCACCATATTATTTTTTTGTAATTTGTGCTCTGAGAGTTTTTGGTTTAGGTAGGCGAGGACAGTAGCTAGCCCATATATTTGACGCTTATCTGCTTTTATTTTCTGTTTTCGGGCTTTGGTTGATATGGGAGACAGACATTTATGCCACGTGCCCCCTTTCTTTGGCCGTATCGAGGCTTAAGCTTGGATTCAGCTTATGATTGTATGAGGGGAATATGGACCAATTGCATCCCATTCTTTCACCTACAATTAGGTCGTTCACATAGTGATTTGCTCTCCCTCGTTCTGTCTGGCTTTGTACCCATCTGATAGGTGGATACCATCCTCCTCTTCATCTTTACCCTTACTTTTGCCGTCTTGGCTTTACTCCAGAGACATTAAAGAAGTGGTGGATTTTTGTTTTTTTTGTCTCAATAGTTATGATCTAGATATTAATACAGTTTACATATCTTCTCTTTTAGATTTTACAGTCTGAGCTCTCCTTCCAACTACCCACCCTCTGACCCCAGTGGGTGAGAAGTTGGGACCCAGTCATCTTCCATGTTATCTAGGAGGTGTGGACAAGTGAATTCTCCCATTGCCTGTGCCTTGTGTTCAGGACCAGGGTCCGTCTTGTCTTCTCTCCTGTGGTCTTATATTGCTTTTAAATAAATAAAACCACAGATTCTAGCTATAATTTTTTGCAAATCCCTTGGTAGGTAGATTTGAAAGTAACAAAACACTTGGTAGTTATGATCGTTCCCTTTACAGTGTCTGCTATTTCTGCTTTGTAAACTACCAAGAGACTTTCTTTGTGTCCTTTCATGTGTGGACTAGAGAGCGTTAAAAACAACAACAAATGCTCTAGTTATTGTAGTTTATGGGATGATTTTGGAAAGACACATACCTACACCAGTTATGGCTCCTCTGTCTACAGTATTAATATTTTACCTGCCTGCAGCTGGTCTCCTCATTTTATTTTCAGTTGTTTAATCCAGACACATCTGAAGCTCTTTAATACAGCATTTTTACCCCTAATCGCTAGTCCTGTGTCAGATAATTTCCTCCAATCTATTGAGGAGCCCTTCCAGGTTGGGCATCTGCTGGACGTTCAAGAACGGATGGCTATATAGAATCTGTAATTTGAATACTTCCTACCAGTGTTGTGTGGTTATTTTCATAAATAAAATATTGGAGGAGAGTCCCTCGATGCTGGCTTAGCTCCTGCCCATGCTCCTAAAAAACCTAAAGCGCATGCGTGGCAATGGCCATGCTCGCACTAGGATCTTCCCATAGGAAAGCATTATTCAAAGCTTTCCCATGGGGGAAATCTGACGCCAGAGGTCCTCATGCAGAGCGTGAGGATGTCCAGTGTTAGATAACGGACTAAAAATCCGCTTCAATTCCGGAAGTCCCTCTAGTGGCTGTATACAGCCACTAGAGGAGAAGTTAACCCTCAGAGGTAATTATTGCAGTTTATAAAAAGTTAACTTGGGAAATGTTTACAGCTCAGGTACTTTGGCCTTGAATTTGAAATTCACTTTAAGTTCACTTTAAGTTCCCAACAATTATTATGTTAGTAAATAACCCTGAATATATCCACATAGATCTAAAGAGCGTGGTCAAGTTATTTCAGTCAGCAGACTTTCCATGATCCACTTTCGGACTTCATGAAGAATTATATTCTGTCTTTATTTGATAGGACTGAATATAGTAAATGGATTAAGCCTTTAACCCCTTAAGGACCAAACTTCTGGAATAAAAGGGAATCATGACATGTCACACATGCCATGTGTCCTTAAGGAGTTAAAGGGACACTATGGTCACCAGAACAACTACAGCTTATTGAATTTGTTCTGATGAGTAAAATTATTACCTTCAGGCTTTTTGCTGTAACCACTGTCTTTTCAGAGAAAAAGCAGTGTTTACATTACAGCCTAGTGATAACTTCACTGGCCATTCCTCAGGTGGCTACTAGAAGTGCTTCCTGGTGCAGTGCTGCACAGTGTGACTGACATTCAGTGTCTCCACCCTCTGCAAGCAGACACAGAACTTTCTTTATAGAGATGCATTGATTCAATGCATGTCTGTGAGGAGATGCTAATTGGCCAGGGCTATGTTTGATTTGTGCTGACTCTGCCCCTGATCTGCCTCCTTGACAGTCTCAGCTAATCCTATGGGGAAGCATTGTCATTGGCTCAGACCACCACTTCTGATGATGTCAGCAGACAGCAGGCAGGTCAGATGAGAGGCAACATCTGCATATTGAATACAAGTAAGAGTTTACTATATTTAGGGAGGCAAGGGGGGTGGCACAGGGGCTACATGGGTTTTAACACTATATAGTCAGGAATATGTGTTTGTGTTCCTGACCCTATAGTGTTCCTTTAAGTAAATAATGTTTATAGTCTGATAATAAACTGGTGGATTTGAGATCTGTTCTACTGATTCACTCACTGATTACTTTTGAGATTCTGGCCTTATTAATTTTACAGACACACATAACACTTTAATCTTATTCATCTGTGCTTGATTTTCCTTATCCTATCCAAATGAATTATAAAATAATAGCATCATAAAGTAGAGAATTAGATTTCCATTTTCTTTTACAGAGTTTTTTTTCATCTACATATCAATATTTCAATAGGTTTTACAAGGGCAAAATTCAAGACTATTAAAGAAAATAGTTATATATTTTTTTTTAAATCTACCCTAGAATGTTCGTTAGTGCCATGGTGAAATATATGCATTGCCAGGGTGACTTTTAATGTAGATAAGGAATTTGGCCATTTTAATAAAATTGGCATTTATACTCTATTTGGTGGGTGAAACAGTACAAATAAAGGGGATTATATTTCTTTTTTATATCTCATAATCCCTGATTACAATGTACATAATTTCCACTTAATATTGTTTTTGAAGATGCATTTTTGCACCAGCTATTATACTTGAACCGTTACAATGTCACAAAACAAAGCAGTACAGATCTATTCCAAAACACATTTTAAAAAGTGTCACTGCGTTGTGGTTTGGGAATATCTGCAAAGTTTCTATTCTAGACCTCTGATGTCAGCTATAAAAGGTTTGATTGATTTTATAATGGAGAAAAAGTGTCAGCTGGATAATAAATGTCCATTGAATTTTTGACAAGATTCATGAAAAAAAGTGTATATTTTTGTCACTTCTAACCTTTTGCCATTTTTGAAGCATTGTTACAAATGTATTCAATCCAGATGTGATAATAAGCTAACCTGCTGCGCTTTCGTTCAACTTTAGTGCCTATATTTGAGATATGGACAACTTTCTGCTCTCCAATCAATTCTCAATGGCAGGAGACCTGACAGTTGGCCGACCTGGTATGATATGTCTAATGAACTAGAATATTATGAAAAGTAAGAATCAGACAAAGCAGCAGATAAATATATCCCTACCTGTATATTCTGCACATTGACCTGATAATTTATTGTACCTGCAGATTATATTATACTGAATTCTGCTACAGTAGTAATATTGGGAGTCTTACCTGCTCATATCGATTTCCAATTCAGTGGTTGTTACAATGATATATTTGCACACTCCAAATACAACAATGTTGACTTGTGTTACTGCTCTCCAAATGTACATACTTAAACTAAGTATGATTTTTAAATTGTGTGTTCCTCAATGTTTACCCAAAATAAGTCAGCCAGATATACATGATTTCTGGCAAACTATGGACAGTTGAATCCAGCACTAGGACAGGAAACAGGGGGTAACCCCAGAGGTGTATATACTGAAAATGCCACTGAAAGTGCACTCCTGTCTAAACATCTGCCATCCATTTTTTAGATGTGTGTGCTGGCTGTATGTAATGTGTGTGTGTAGTCAGTGTTGGCTGTATACAATGTGCATTGTCCTATATGAGCCTCTGTCCCCTCACCCATGTCCGATACCAGCCTCCGTCGTCAATGGTATGTTTAACTATAACATCTGCCCTACTTGCCATATCGTTTACCAGCTGCCTCTGCCTTTCCACTCATGGCTTATGCAAATCTTTGTCTTCCCTGACATGCCTTTTAGTCTTCCACCAACTAAACCCATGCTCCCTCTCATGCTCTTACTCCACTGCCTCTTATTTTCCAAAGTCACCTCCATCCTTTCTCCCTGTACACAGCTATGCACTCCTTCAGTCATAAATCCTTCCACTGGTTACCCTTACCCCAGCAACCATGCCCTTTCCCCCCTTTCCCTCCCAGACATGCCCCATGTCTTCATTTGCCCTACCTTACAATCATGCTCTATTCATTGGCATTCACAAAGATGATGTTACTTACATACAACTCTGTGAGGGATGTCCTGAGCCCATTGACCAATTACAGTGAGGGATAAAGTTGCAAAGTTGCAAAGCGTGCCTGGATACCTACAGAAACTGTCTCTGAAATCATCTGTCTAACCCCTCGGCCATCTCACTCTCAGGATAGCAGCAGGTGGCTGAAATAATGCCCCAGATATCATATCTCAACACGATTTCCTTCAGTGTTATCAGCTATAGTCTACCACTGTGAAAACCTATTGGGACTGGACACGTCTAAGGTTGTCCACATAAGGGTTCTCTGGGTAGGAAAGGTTACTCCCCAATGAGTTAAATAGGAGAGATAACCTAAGCACACCAAAGGTAGTCCTTATTAGGGTACTAAGTACAGCAACATTTCACCTTGTGTATTGAGCCTTTATCAAGCATAGTTACATAGTGTTTCACACATACAGGTACAATCTAGTGGTTCCCAAACCAGTCATCAAGACCCACCAACAGTCCAGGTTTTGTCAGTATCTCCATTGGAATAAAACAGGGAAATACATAAATCCTGGACTGTTGGTGGGCCATGCAGACTGGTTTGGGGACCACTGGTAAAATCCATTAAAAAACATTTGGTGCTTATCGATATGGAAGGCCCATGTGTGTTACTGACTGTGCAAGGGAAAGTGATGTCGAGCAGGACTCCATCATGCAAACTTAGTGATGATGTCATAAGGTCCCTCTGTGTATGACATGGTCCTGCTTGACATCACTTCTGCTTTAACAGGCATTTGCACACTTGCCCCCCCCCCCCTATTGGTAAACACCAAATGTTTGTTAATAGACTGTAAATATTTTTGTGAAGCACTGAGTTTTTAGGCTTGATACTAATGCAGTGGAAGGGCCATAAGCCCCAAAAAAAACAAAACAAAAAAAACTTACCTGGCTCCCAAACAACATGTTCCAGGCATCAGGTGACATAAATTCCACATCTCTAGAACTATTCAGTGGTGCCACCTTTAAGTGGGGCTCAGGGCATGTCCCATACTATAGGTATACCATGAGTTAACCCTTAACTAATCTAAACATTATTAAAGTCTTGTAAGCAATACATGCTGGCAAGCCTAGTGGAAATACAATGAGATTGGATACAAAAATTAAACAAAGTATGTGCAGAATATCAACACCCAAGTGTATGAATTATCAGATTCCTATCAGGTTCCTATTTATTAGCTTAGTGAGGGTGTAAGTGTAGACAATAATGAGCAGTATAGACTGCACCTGTGAAGTCCCATTTACAACTCTATTAACATTTTGGCCACTGAAATCCTTTCACAGAGGTGCCAGTATAAAACTAAATGAGTAATTTACTATTTGCGTACACACCTAATTATTTAGGTAACAGATAGTGTGACCTCTGAAAACTATAAATCCATGCGCACACTGTGCCAGAAAGATATCCAGGAGCTTAGAGTATAAAAATAATTCACTTATAGCTAACTGTCGAATATAATGTTGTAGCAGTAAAGCTACAACAAAAATACCTATCAGTGTACTGGAAGGTATATACATAATATTTATATTTTACAGTACGATTGGTCAATTTCCCTGACATTTTGATTAACCCGGGTCATTTTTTCTGAAAAGATTACATGGACAAAATTAGTTTGACCCAAAACTCCACATAGTTAAATCCCAAATTTTCTAAAACATTTTTTTGTGGGTCAAATTGATTTGGAGGAGCCAAAGTCTATTTCCAACCCTTTTACCTATATACATAGCCTGTTCATTAACCCTGTTGGTACTGCACACGAATAATTTAAAAAAAAAATCAACCCTTATTTAGCTTCTGCTAACAACTCTCATTTTACTCACAAAGCTATATTTCTCTGAATTTATGTTTAAAAATAGCAGAATTTCAACTACAAATAATGCAACTCTCTTACAATAACAGGTATTAAAATAACTTTTATTGATTTAAAAAACAACATTACCTTTCATGTTGTATGGTGAACCCTAAATTGAGGTCATGTTTGTTTAGAACAATTATGTCCTGTTTTTTTGATTCCTAATGCCCCTATGCTCCCATTATTGCTTGCTACATTTATGTTTATTATTTTTTCTTCCTTGGACCAGACCTCAACACCTTGTTGCAGCCATTTTGTTCTCCTCAGCCATGTTGTCTGCCATTTGCTCTTCCGTTAGTTTTACTTTACTGATGGATTTTGGGTAAATTTGAATGGAAACAGAAACAGTAGCTTGCTTTATGCTCAGCTCATCATCAGGTTTTGTCACCTTAACTGCTATACTTGTCCCTGATTTCCTTGATGTATTTTAAGAAAGCTGAAAAATTCAAGGGGAAAAAAAATAGAAAGAGATTCAGACACAGGAAGCTACGAAGAAGCGGATTAGATCAATAGATCAAAATTTATTTTTTTGAGACAGAGCCACCTTACAAAGAGCTCTCTCCTTGATGGTTGAATATCAATTTTGGCTATCGTCTTGCCTTTACCCTAATTAATATTTTTAGTGCTTAGTAACAGAGCTGGCCACTTTTTAAACTGTTAATATAGGTGGACAGGATTATATATTATGAATGTCTTCTGGAAACTCTGTGTGGATGGAATTTACATTTTATCTGGGATTTCAAATAAGTCCAAGAGAAAGTTATACTAAGTGGAAAATAAAGCATGACATCAATTTTCGCCGATCAGACATGCCCAATTTATTACGTTGTATACTGAAGAACAAGCCAAACACAACTATTTATTTAGCTGGCATAGTTGTGCATTCAAGCAGAGTTAGCTTGTGATTGTTTGAGTTTTAAATTCCATTCAACTGAAACAAAAATAATTTAAAAAAAAAAGGATATGGCTAAGGTATAAAAGCAACAAAAGTTCTATAATCCTAAATCCGCAATGCCTTTTTTTGCGTAACTTTTAAAAATGAATAAACTATACAATGACTAACTAAGGGAGGTGTCCACAAGAAATATCTCACAAAAGAAAATATAATTTTCAGCCAAAAAGAAAAAATCATAAGTAACAATATAATAAAATATCAACTGGCTCTCGTGATTATGTCTTTTTGCAATGAGATTCTAAAAGATTTCTGTACCATGTTAATTACTTTGTATTTTAAGAATATGATTTAGAGCTTGTAAGATTGGCAATAAAAATGACTCACAGAGTCTATTAAAACAATTTATCTAAATGTTTCTACGAGGAGAACCAGTTACAGTGGAGAACTGGATAAAGCTGTTTGGCATTTTAACATTGAGCGAACATATGAAAATAACTGACGAGGGTCTTGATGCTCTATTGAAATGTAATGGGGGTTTATTGAATGGCAACATACGACTTTAGGCCAAATGGTATTGCGATGATAAAAAGCAGGTCAAACATCTCTTTACCAAAGGCCACCCCATACAAAACCATTAATTGGAACTGTGTGTGATCGCGCTCTATTGAACATGTACTGGATCAGTGTATATCCTCTGTCTATATTCCATCTCGGCTGTACAAACTCATTTTCGGCAGGCAGGGTCAAGGCTACTGTATCCACCAGGTTACCATTGCACCTGAATGGACCTCATGGTCCTCTATTAATTTCATTGTAGATGAAATGTGTGTCTGCCACTAGCAGGTACACTGTTATCCTTGCTGCAGAGCTCTGATAGACTGTAACTCATGGTTGGGTCTTTATTCATTAAGTGAGGGCAGAAGCCACCAATTTAGCCTGGTTTCATCATTATGTTCATTGGGAAGGCACAGTTTGTGAGACTCTATAGAGTGCCAGATATATTTTCTTTGCAACAAAGTCTGTCTGTCTATTTACACACAGACTGTTAAATCCAAATTGAGAGTTGTTATTGGTCTGTACAAGTGACAAACATGAGGCAGCAATTGAGTCTGCCCAAACTAGGTACAGTAAATAAATTAAGAGGTCGAGGGGAATATACATGTACCATTTAATAGAGACACCTACTGTGTTTATTGCACATATGCAATAAATAATCACAGTACCTTGTAGGTATTACATTCATATTTAAGAAATAAACCAGTGTAAGGTGTGAAGAAAAAATCAAATAAAGAAATTCCTACGTCTTGCAACTGGGTGCCTCCATCTTTGCTCCCTGTCGGTCATTGTTCTAAACTCTGCCCTTTGTACCTTGCACAGAGAGAGCATACAGGTAAGAGGAGATATGAAACCATTTTTATATTTCTTCACCTCTGCAATATTTGCTCTCGCTGTGCACGGACATTTGCTTAATCTTTAGTATAAATTTAAAAGAAAAAGAAAAAAGTTTAACATAATGTATCGGTGGATTGCATACATGTTTTATAAAATAGAGAAACAAGAAAAGTAACGGTTCCCCTTTAAATTCAAATGACACAAAACAATGTAAACAATTTTAAAATATAATAAAAAATACATGAGATATAGATTTTTTTCATTGTTATGAAAATTCTTATTTTTACAGATTGTTCATCTGGCAATCCAGTGTCCGTTTTCCGTAGATTTCTGTTGACCGTATACATATTCATACGTAATTTCCTGCACCTTAGGGATAACAAACCTTGGCGCCTCAATGGGACCATGTACTTTTCTAATGGGCAGAATCGTAAATATAGTTCAGAACATCACGACTTGTCATAACTGCTCTAGAATGTAAGCTCATTTATGCAAGCCCTTGTATCCTTATTTTCTTATATACTTCAATTTCTTTGGCATTATTTATCTATGCGCATTGTTGAAAAATAATTCTGTTTTCTGCTTAGCAAATTCTTAGCAAGTGAATGAGCAAATGTTAGTTTAATTGCAAAACAATTTGAAACTATGGTGTATTTATTATTCATCTTCAGCTTTGCAGACCACCATTACTCATAATAAATGATTATTTATTACGTTTACTTAATACATTTACTGAATCGTCACTAATTTTGGGTGATTCTTTGGGGATATCGGAGGTTTTTCTACATTTCTTTATTTGGTGTTTTACAGAAAAGAGTTTAAATCTACAACATTTACAATCCGTGTCTAATAGTAGATTACCTAAGTAAATAGAATTGTGCATTTGTTTTTTTCTGAATTGAGAATGTCCAAAGAGGTATGTTTTGCATTGTTCATCTATCGGCCATTTTAGCAGGCATAGCAAGGCCGCTTGAATATTTACAACTATTTTGCATTATTTCAAATTAATTGTGTGTTGATCTAAGAGGGACTTTCTGGTCACGGTGGATCATTTCATTGTCATTTTAACCTTCACTTACAGTCATAAATTATGTGGAATTGTTCTATTTAAGTGTGCTTGTTTATAGCAACACTAAGCTATTTTTATAATTTGTCGTATCAGGCATATTTTTCTCTGATCTGTTAAGAAGCCCTGACCGCAGTGTTCCAGGTCGTAGGTTCCATTACTGTCACTAGGTTACCAGTAATTAACTGAATTTGTGTATGCAACAGTAACAATACAATCTGCTGTGAGATTACTGATGACTGGAAGATTGATTAAATGAAATGTGATGCAACAAAGTATTCTAGAGTTAGCATGCCAAGTCTTATCATCCTAATTTTTTCTAGCCACACACTTAATATTCACCTTGGATAATGAGCCATTTTCACGGGCAAGCTGGTAAATGTAAATTTGTGCTGGAAGACTAATCTAAAGTGATAAGATATAAAACCAGTAGTGGAGAAGACAACCACCGGGGGACAAATTCCAAACCCAACACAACAGAACAAGAGAGCCTAACATTTCAGAGAGTCATCACCTGAGAAATCCAGCCCTGAATTGGATGTGCACTTTACGCTTTACTCTTACAGTAGAAGCTTTTTTGGTGTGCCCCAAAGGGAAAGCACAGGAGAGGAGCATGCCCACTTGGTTCTGAAGCACAAGATGCCGGCAAGCACCTCTCTAGAGCTTCCCGAATAGGGACAAAAACTAGCATTCGTTTGGAAAGGCAATAGTGAAGTCTAAAGCATCAGAACCGCAACAGAGGACTGCAGTGGTATTGGTAGTTGGAGTAATGCTGATGCCAATCATTGATTATGGGGATGTAGTATATGCATCTGCATCGCAATCCAACATTAATAAACTCAACACATTGTATAACTCGTTCTGCCGATTTGTGCTACAATGTAATTACAGGACCCACCATTGTGACATGCTAAAAGAACTAAACTGGCTGTCGCTGGAATCCAGACGCACCCTTCATCTTTCCAGCCTTGTGTTTAAGAGCTTTTCTGGGAAGCTCCCACCCTACCTGAGCAGAATGCTCTCCCGGCTGTTCCCACCTCCTATAACCTCCGATCCAGTACCAACACTTTATTTAGTCTACCTCAATACAAAAAGAAAGCGGCCCGATCCTCCTTTTCCTACAGAGCAATTGTGGAACGACCTCCCGCACACTTTAAAATCTTCCCTAAGCCTAAAGTCATTTAAGAGATCCCTCTCTACATACCTCAAAACAGAATGCACGTGTCATGGTTGATTATATATTTCCTACCTGTTCTATGTTAAATTTTGTATATATTGTGTATTAATATTGTTTTTGTATTTTATTGTACCCTAATGTAACAATGCAATGATTTGTGGACCCAGGACATACTTGAAAACGAGAGAAATCTCAATGTATCTTTCCTGGTAAAATATTTTATAAATAAATAAATAAATAATATAACAAAATATAAAAATACACTCACCAAACCAGGATTAAAAGTTCTATTTTTAATCTTTTGTTGATTTTTAGTCTAAATAAAAAGAAGCGAGAATGGAAGACTGGAATAAAAATATATTTATTAGAAGGAGTCTTAAAAAAAATAAAATTATTAGATACGATAAAAACAACTATTACAGCAGTGTTACAGCAGTAACAACTATTGCAGTTTATAGACCGGAACACAGATCATTTGACCAGTGACTTCAAGGTCACAAAGTCATTTAAGAGCATTTTAACAAAAGCATTTTTGTTAATTTCATGCAGTCAAACTCTTTTTACCAATATCTCACTGATTCTAAAGCATTTGAATTATTATCCATTATTGTCATCTGATGAAACTGACATAGTACGAATTAAATCCAGAAAGATGTCCATTAATTCTTATTTTTTACAACTGTATTTAAAGTGACCGTATATTATGTAAGTGTGAATTATGGATAATACAGTAACTTGGAATAATATGTCATTAATGCATTAACAAAATATCTTGAAAATATTTATTGTGCTGCAAATCTATAGGATGTGATCACCCCTTAGAGATGTACAGTTCACACATCGAGCATCAAAAATATCTCACAACTACCTCTTCTCCGACATAAACCAATGTGAGAAGCAATGATATCACACCACAGCACAGGTGCAGTACTTTGTAATTGGAATGAATGCTCCCAGGTGTGCAACGCAGCCATAATTGCTTCCATTCACTGTAAACCTTTCTAGCCACATTAATGGCTTTCATTAATTTCTGTAGAAAATACTGCAAATGCATAGCAGTGGGCATACAGTTTTAACTCCCGTGTTTACAGACTTACAAGCATACAGTTACAAAATAGCGAGCACTTTGTCAGATAACTGACAATGCGAAGAAAGATGCATACATCTGGCTGTTAAAAAAGGGGAGTGGCAAAGATGTACACAGGATTTCTTACATTAAAAAAAATAAAATAAAAAATAAAGACATGGTATATCATTTTACAAAACACCTACATTTCATCCTTCAAAACCAAGTAACCGGTCTATACCTTTACTGTCCTCACAGCTAAATCCAGGTTTGTTATAATGTGTCATACCTCTGTTTCGTGTTCCAAATTTATTGAATCTGCAATATAAGTAAGTAGAAGTATAGATCAGGGTGTTGCAGTGGATGTGATCTACTTGGATTTTGCCAAGGCATTTGATACGGTTCCTCACAATAGGTTAGTCTTCAATCTAAAAGAAATCGGTCTAGATGAATATTCTTGTTCTTGGGTAGAACATTGGCTTAAGGATAGAGTACAACGAGTTGTCATTAATGGTAAATTTTCAAGCTGGACAAAAGTGGTAAGTTCCATTATCTGGAAATCTATTCATAAACAGGGCTATACATAGGACATGAGGTTTATCTGGAAATCTATTCATAAACAGGGCTATACATAGGACATGAGGTCACACATTTATGCTGGAAGAAAAGAGATTTCATCTAAGGCAAAGAAAAGGTTTTTTTTACAGTAAGAGCAATAAGGATATGGAATTCTTTGCCTGAAGAGGTGGTTTTGTCAGAGTCTATACAGATGTTTAAACTGCAATTGGATAAATACTTGCAAAAACATAACATACAGGGATATAATTTCTAATTAGTAGGATAATAGCTGCTTGATCCAAGGAGACATCTGACTGCTATTTTGGGGTCAAGAAGGAATTTTTTCCTAGACTAGGTTTTTTGGCTTCTTTTGGATCAACAGCCAAAACATATGTGAGGAAGGCTGAACTTGATGGACGCAAGTCTCTTTTCAGCTATGTAACTATGTAACTATGTAACTTTGTAATATAGAATTACTGTAAAAGATAATACCACATACTAACCGAAGCTATAAATAATTCTACACATCTCTAAAAAAATAAAAATAACATTGTATAACAGAGCATACAATTAAAAAAAAAAATAATTCAGATTTCCGAAGGAAAGAAATCAATCACTCTACATGTCATTTCTAGAAAACACATATTTAGCATTTGTAATTGTTGCACACACAGCAGTGGCCGTTTCAACTTTTTCTGAATTACTCCTGCATGTTTTATGCTTCTAACAGTTTAACTTAATTTGATTTCCCACTTTGGTATAACGATCCCATTTCTAGGAACTAATTGCGTTTCGTATGCACCTTAGTAAACCTAACCCTCAGTGACAACTTTCGTATTTGTTCCCTCAGCTACTGTAACAACATTAATCTACTCTGTTACTTGAGAGTAGAAGATCAGGTTCTAATTCTATCCTTTTCGCTAATGTCCTTCAAACTTACTCATGCAATACTAATGACTCTCTGTGTATAGAAACTACCCGTGTGATAATCTTTCACGTAAGATTTCTTATATTAATGTTCTATGAATTGCCATTCTCCATTAAAAAAAAAAATTAAATTATAATAGGATTATAATGAGATTCAGATTGCATAGCCACTTGTTTGAAAAAAGTTAAAGGGCTACCATAACCATTCAAGGTCATTGTGGTTATTTGTAGTTAGCATTTTGGTGCTATTTGTCTAATGGCACTGTCCCTCTGTTTACAGTCAAACCATTTTGGAGCAGTCTTGCATAAAAAATTACAAATGAAAGAAATGACCCGCTGTCACAGGAGCATACACAGGAGCATACATAGGGGCCATGTGTCAATCTGCATGAAAGCTCTAAAGAGTAGTAATAGTACCTAGGCTAAGGTAATGAACAGCTTATATAGAACTATGATAACGTATTATACAACTGTGACATATAATGGTGCTGTGAGTGGAGACTTTATAGCAGAGATGAAGTAAACAATCACTAAACAATCACTGAGCTAAACTCAAGAGGTACCAACTGCCCAGAGCACCTGCCTTGCAAAGACTTCTCCTTGAGCTGCATTGGGAAGTAAGTGATTGGACAGCCACAGAACGTCTGGGTGAGGTTAGAAGGGGAGGGCTTGCAAAGGCTGCAGACAAGAGATCTGCAGTTCTTGAAAACGTTTTTTATATATAACCCAATTCAAAAATTCAGAATTAAATGCATGCATGTTTTAATTGGGGCTATATGTACTAAATAGTTGTTTATTTTATTATTTTGTGTTTGGGCAATGGAGTGTTCCGTTAAATTCGTGTTTTGTTTATTAGGAATATGATAGTGTTAACTCTGTCAGGGTTTTTGTGAATGGTTCGGAATTCAAAGTGAATCAAAAGTGAATTAAAAAAAAAAAATCTCCACGTCAGCCATGTTTTCAGTTTAGAATTTTGGCCTAAAGTTTGTAACTCCCTTTACAGTTCTCACTTTACTATAAAATATAGTATCACTACCAAAAAGAATAAAGAAAAGACCCCCAACACCAAATGTCCACCATTAACCAAGTGAACCTGGCAAAATTGTGTCCAGTAAAGGTCTTTTGTCTTTGTAACTCAAGCATATCCAACTCAAAGGCTAACACGGTTTAAGTTTATATGGGCAGCAAAAAAACAAAAACTTCAGTTTTCATAGAAACGTAGGTTTATTTCGAAAAGTACAGTATAAAAAAAGTTGCCTAACTGACACTGGGCGTCCTCACACTTGTAGGTATTCAAAGTAAACAAAAGCAAATTTATTTTAAGGAGACGTGCATTTGCATATAACGAACGTTTCAGTCCAACTACCTCGATATATTAACAATGTTTGTTAATGGAACAGAAATGGTGAATGTATGCTGTTGCACAGCTGTGAAAAACAAATTATGTTATCTTGTTTATTTTGAAGTCCTATGAGTGTGTTCTGCACTTTGGCTGAGATCAAACTTGATAATCTCAGCCAATCCAATGCTTTTCTTACAGGAAAGCATTGGGAGGCTATTGTGCATGTGTGCTAAAAAGCTGCATGGCCAATCAGCATCTCCATGGGGAACGTTCAGCGCCTCCATGCAGACCGAATCTAATACATTGCTTCCTCCCCCCATTCTAATACATTGTCCACAAATCCAATACACTGCCCCCATCCCACAATTCCAACATTGCCCCCAAATCATATACACTGCATCCCTCTCTCCACTCTAATACACTGCCCCTTAACCCTCATTGCCCCTTAATCTAATACACTGCCCCTCCTCCCTCCACTCTAATTGAATTCACTGCCCTTCATCCCAGCACTCTAATTTAATACACTGCCCCCTCCCTCCCCAAATTAGTACATTGCCCTCCCACCAATTCAACACACTGACCTTCCTCCCACCACTCTATAAACACTGCCCCACTCCCTCCCCCAATTTAATACACTGCCCCCTCCCTACCCAAATTAATACACTGCCTCTTTCTCAATTTAATACATTGGTTCCCTCCTACCCCCAAATTAATACACTGCCCCCTCCCTAAAATTAATACACTGCCCCTTCCAGACCCAAATTAATACACTGCCCCCTTACCCAATTTAATACATTAGCCCCATTCCTTCCCCCAAATTAATACACTGCCCCCTCCCTAAAATTAATACACTGCCCCTTCCCGACCCAAATTAATACACTGCCCCCTTACCCAATTTAATACATTGGGCCCCTCCTTCCCCCAAATTAATACACTGCCCCCTCCCTAAAATTAATACACTGCCCCTTCCCGACCCAAATTAATACACTGCCCCTTACCCAATTTAATACATTTGGGCCCCTTTCCCAAATTAATACACTGCCCCCTCCCTAAAATTAATACACTGCCTTCCCATCCCAAATTAATACACTGCCCCCTTACCCAATTTAATACATTGGGCCCCTCCTTCCCCCAAATTAATACACTGCCCCCTCCCTAAAATGAATACACTGCCTACTCCCTCCCCCAATTTCATACACTGCCCTTTCTCTCCCTCCTTCAAATTCATACACTTTCCCTCCTCCTCAATTTAACACACTACACAGGAAGGTCCCCCAAGACCCTCTTCCCCTACCTTAGAATGAGCTGCCCTCCAATTCTATTCCTTCTCTTCTTTGCTCAAGCAGGCCAGACGCTCCTCTGGCACTGCAAGCAGGTGGGAAGATGGAAGTGACTGGCCTACGGGAGCATGCGATCAGCCGTGGGAGGGAAGACAAGAATCAGACAGGAAATATCTTTCATGTCTTGCGGCTGGTCACAGCCACGACACAAAGTGGTCCCAGGGCAGGTGGGTCGCAAATATATCCATTGTGGGCCGCAAGTTTAACATGCTTGTTGTAATTGGTCGAAACTTTGCCAGGTTTGTGGATTAATCGTGAACTCTAAACGGAAGTGTGGTGTTGTGACTCTTCCTTTATTCGTTATGAGTATTTTGTACTAGGAGTAAGGTTGTTCATTTCAACACATATATTTTAACTCTAGGAAAAAGGAAAATTTAAAGAAAAATAAATATGGAAGGGCGCTATGTTAGAAAAAGCCAATAATAATAATGATCAAATATGGTTTTAATCTGAAAGTATCACTTTTCCTTTTTTATGTTTTCCTCTCTCACTCTTTCTCTCTGACTTTGAAAAATACTAATTTCACTGCCTTGATGGAGAAATTGATTTCCCTGCGTGTCTTTTTCATTTACCGTCCGTCAGTATGATGATATATCCGATAAGACACAGGGGATCTCCAAACAGTAATTGGTAGGATTAAGCAGCGTATGTACATGTATAAACTGCAAAATCCCCATGTTTTGTATTAAAACAAGGTCTTTTATGCAGTTTCTTAAAATTGGAAGATTGTGTCATTTTGTTTTTTGTATAATTCTTGAAATAAACTACTGAAAGCACTGAGCGAAACATTTTAAAATGTTTCTTTAGGAATGAGATTCCTATTAAAGTTTTTCGGATTGAATACAATTTCTCTACTTGGTAAGTGGGGAATCTGCAGTTTGTGCGTGAAATAAATCATGTTTAGTTTGGAGGACAAAAGAGAGACTAATTTCATCTCATTGATGTAATCTTTCAATGCAATAGGTTTAAACCTTTTATTGCTGGGTAGTTTTTAATTTAAAGCAACAATCAGGCTTAGTCATATTATAGCATTAAAGGGACACTATAGTCACCAAAACAACTTTAGCTAATGAAGCAGTTTTGATGTATAGATCATGCCCCTGCAGTCTCACTGCTCAATTCTCTGCCATTTACGAGTTAAATCCCTTTGTTTATGAACCCTAGTCACACCTCCCTGCACGTGACTTGCACAGCCTTCCTAAACACTTCCTGTAAATAGGCATCTAATGTTTATCCTTCCTTTATTGCAAGTTCTGTTTAATTTAGATTTTCTTATCCCCTGCTATGTTAATAGCTTGCTAGACCCTGTAAGAGCCTCCTGTATGTGATTAAAGTTCAATTTACAGAGCAAGAGATAAAATTGTTTTAGGTAAATTACATCTGATTGAAAGTGAAACCAGTTTTTTTTTCATGCAGGCTCTGTCAATCAGGTCAGGGGAGGTGTGACAAGGGCTGCATAAACAGAAACAAAGTGATTTAACTCCTAAATGGCAGAGAATTGAGCAGTGAAACTTCAGAGGCATGACCTATACACTAAAAGTACTTCATTAAGCTAAACTGGTTTAGGTGACTATAGTGTCCCTTTAAAGGATATTTGTCTTATAATCAAAATCCTATCAACACTTTGTACTTTACAAACAAAACAAAAACCATACAAACAGTAAATATTTAGTTTTTCTTGATGATTTTTTTTTTTGTTCATAAAAATTCAACTTGGGTTAAATTGCTATGAACCATCATGCAATGGGACATTACATTTTCTTGATATGTAGAATACAAAACGTCCTTTTTTAGGAAATATTAAAATGAACCCTCCGAATACATAAAGCACATCGGTTTGCTAAAGTACTGGTGAAGAATGCGTCTTCTTTTTTTAAATTTTATTAAAGTGGTGATTTCAACAGAAATCATGTTTATAATTTAACCTTGTTACACCTCGAAATCTTATATACAAGAGTATTACACAAATTATCATTCACCTTTAATTCTATTTCCTTTCATGATGGTTTATTACAGCTCCCCTTACACTGCGTAGCTCTGCTTTAATGAGTTTCATCATAATATAACTTAAATATCATAATATTATTTCATAACAAATACTGCACATCGGTGACCGGTGCTATAACACTGCTCGTCATTGTATTCCTGTTTATCACTATATTTATTTCATTGTGCATATTTGTTTTGTTTTTTAACCCTTTATTTTTGCCACGACGGTTATCAACATGCAAATCAAGAGGCACACGTTCCAAGGATTGTGCATTTTATTTTTACCTCTCCTTCTTTAGTTTGGTATCAACATAGTCTACTGAATAAACAAACATATATAAAAAATAAAAGAGCTAGACACTTGGTACAGTAAATGTATATATAAACTAACATGTGACCCTGCTCTGCTTTGTCAGTGTTTTACTTCCATACTGCTGATCTGTTAAACACACCGTTTCTTGTGGTTTCAGTGTCTGCAAGGTATCTTTATTGCGTTTCCCTTAGGGTTAGTTCTGATATCTAGGGATATTTGCAATCTGATGCTTCCGTTATAAACTGGTTATCTGTTTTTTTCTCGAAGGATAGATTTGACAGGAATTAATCTGCCTCTTGAGCTGAATGAATCCGGATGTCTCGAGCAGATTTCATTCACGTTTGATGCGCTGCCTCAACACTTTTATTCCATAGGAGAAATTGTAAATGCACTTATTTAGTTGGCCTTTTTTATAATACCATTAAGGCTTTCTACGTTACCCTATCTTTTGTGTGTTTTGTTTTTCTTTTAGTATCATATACAATAAATGTAAATGTTAAAAGGACACTCTGGGCACCAATTCTACTTTAATGTATTTGATAGGTTTTGGCCTCATTAATATGATGTTTTTTTTTTTTTTTTGCTTGTACAAATCTTTATAGTTTTTGCATAAAATCAATAAATGTTTTGCAAAATGCTGCGTTGTAAGCCTGCCTCTTTAGCCACGCCCCCTCACTCCAGGAAAATACTTCCTTACTGAGTGTACACAACTGACAGCCACTGACAGTACTGAATGATCTGAGCAACAAAACAACCTGCATTAGAAGGAGAGGACACCCAGGGAGACATATAGTCACAATATCACTACCTGTTTGTAGTTTCTCTGACTGTCTACAGTCAGGTTGTAAGTTAAAAACAGCTCACTAAGTGCTGTTGAGGCTGAGGCTGTGTGCATTCATTGGAAAAGGAAGTCTTTCTTACATTAGGGAGGGTGGCTGAGGAGGCAAGCGAATGGTGCAGCATTCAGCAAAACATTTTTTTTTTGTGCAAAAAAATAAAAAGATTTGAGCATGCAAAAACATTCAGTAGATAAATGAGTCCAAAGTCTATCAAATGCATTAAAGTTATACTGGTGCCTGGAGTGTCCCTTTAAATAGCATAAACACCCAGATAAACATATATGTATCATGATACATAGTAATAATATTAATATTAAGATACATGCAGACAACACAACACTCATACTGTTGCTTCTCTTCCCCCTGTGAGTACCAAAATGATTATGAGTTATCGTAGAGTGTGTTGTGTAATATATAGATAGAAAAGATGATCTGATATATTTGTTATTTAGTCAAGAGAACAGCAGGTCCTTAGCAAACATTCAGAGAACCCTAAGAAGCCTGCATAAATTACAGTGACAGACACATTTACATTGCACACAAAATATAGACTTGATGACATTTTCCATACGTTAATAGAGGGTTTATTGCCATAATAGCCATGCCCCCTATGTTTAATCCTATACGTCTCAATTTCTCAAGCTACATGACAGTGTGAATATTAGATTAAAAGAAAGATACATGTAAAGTGCAGAATGGAACATTGACATCTACAAAGACATCTGGAAGGTCTAAGACAAAGTAAGTTCACTCTATACAGGCTACAAGTTGTGTAAGGATATTAAACAAACACAAATCTTTAATATTTTATACAGAAATTTATTTGCACTGCATAGCCATATTATGATATGCTCAAGCTTAATTTTATATAAAAGTAAATTACATAAAATGAGGCATGATTTTGTGTTTTTTATATTTTCATTGCCAAACACAAAAAAATGAAACCTTGCATTACTTTGAAACAAGAGATGCATAGGTAGCAGGTTTGGACAAAAAAAAATTGCTAGGCATATGGAGGTTAGTTTTATTTTTTTATTTTTTTTAAACTTGTTTATTCTTTGCAAATTACAACATTATTATTAAGCAATATAAAGTACATTGTATCCTGTATCTTGCTACATTGCCAAACAAGACTAAACATTGTGACAAAAGGCAATTATATAAAATTAGTAGGTGTAACGTGATAATAAAAATTGATAAAACATCTAAGAATTTACAAGGAATCTATAGACATTTTTGGGAATACAGAGTTCCCTTTCCTCCATCCAACTGCTAATTGTAGGACTGCTCAGACTTAGCCGCGATGGCTCCTGTACAATGTGAAGGATTGTGAAAGATTATATATTGCCCCTCTGTACAAGGCATATGGAATAACAATAACCATGGTGATGAATTAAAATACCCCTCTTTGTCTCATTAGAGATTTTTTTTGGCATGAAGCAGGAGGAAGCAATGTGAATTTTTAGTGTAGGACCCACCTAAAAGGTTTGCCGTGGAGTTTGGAGTGAAACTTAAAACTTCCATTTATCTAAATATGCACAGGGATTTGGAATAGTGTGC
The DNA here is from genome assembly GCA_933207985.1 of Pelobates cultripes. Taxonomy (NCBI): domain Eukaryota; kingdom Metazoa; phylum Chordata; class Amphibia; order Anura; family Pelobatidae; genus Pelobates; species Pelobates cultripes. Next base: position 316,380,465 of record OW240915.1, read on the forward strand.
AAGTAACTTTTTTCCTTGGTTTTTAGTATATTATTGGGGCAGATGTGTACTATGGTCATTGCTGCCACCCAGGAGTAGAGGGAGTCTGAGCACAGGACTTGTTTTTGTGCACTGATATAAACACTCAAAGAGAGACCGAGAAATTGTCCTAGAACTGTATTAACTGATAGAAAAGGGGATATGGCCACCTACTGTGCAGTGTTCTCTTACTGTTCAATGTTTTTTTTTTAACGAGTTGAAACTTTATGGAAAGTATATCAACATATATGTACCCCTGATGGCTTAAATCAACTTTTTCATTTATACAAGGCATGACACATGACTTTACTTAAAATATAGTAGAATATATTCTGTGAAGAATTTGAAAATAGTAGAGTATGGCTATTATATCATGATTGATTTTTGGGACACCTATAAAAATGAACAGTTCAATGCTGTATTAGATAGAATACTACACTGGCATATACATTTTACATAGGCCTCTCATAATTTAAGCGGTAGTTTTCTGACTTGGGAGGACTAGTTAAAAAATAGAGAATCCATACAATAATTCCAAAACCCGGGTCAAGCTCTCAAGGCTTAACAATACCTTTCTCTGCTCGACACCTAAGTTAGATTTATTTATGTCTCAGTATTGCCATTTACTTGCCAGTTCATCACAAATTATTACTTATAAGCAAATAAGCATTCCATTTTATTTACAACATATAATGAAGAAACATGATTATCTCTCTGTACTTTGCAAAAGTAACACAGAATTGCAGCAATTTAATTGAATTAGTTTTTGTATTTGAAATATTTTTGTGAACATTTCCTGTGCAATAGATAATACGAGCTGAATGCTTTCATAACAAGACTGAATGTGGTCTTTATTTTGAGATATATAAACCAAGTATTGGAGTAGGAGTTTGTCTAAAATATGCCTGGTTCACTGGCTGTGAAGAAAAGAAAAAGTCAGCAAGTACGTGACTTTTAATGACTCTCAATAAAATGGTCTGGGTGGCAAGTCCCCTTGTTTTAACCCTGCAATTGAAAATATTACATTTTGAGATATTTAAACACAATATTTACTGTACGTGTGAGATACACAATTTGCATAAAACTTTTTTGTATGTTGTTTTTGAGGTCTAAAAAGTGCCAATGGAAAATAAATGTCACATTATATTATATTATATAGCAATATTGTGAACATAATCACTAAGATTAGCATACAACAGAAAATATGCATTTAATTTTATGCAGCAAGTGGAAATCTAAACTTTAAATAAAAATGGTTAAATACAATATTCAGAGGGTATTGTTCATCAAGAAATATTCTGGTCTGTTTGGAAATTAAATACAAAGTCCCAAAATGACAGCAGAATCTCACACTTTGTGTGCATACCATCCACAAACAGTAAACATAGTTCTCGGTCTAACACCAGCTGCATATTACACAATCAACTTTGACAGGTATTATTAGAAAGAAGAAGAGTTTAGGAACCTTAGAAACTCATCTACAAAGTGAAAGACTATGTAAAGTCACAGAGCAGAGTCACCGAGTGTTGAGGCACATGGTGCACAAAAGTTGCCAACGCTGCTAATTCCATAGCTGTAGAGTTGCAAACTTCCAGTGGCATTAACATCAGCACACAAACTGTGTGGTGGTGAGTTTAGGTGAGTCTGGGTTTGGCCGATGCAAAGAGAACGTTTCCTGACTACATTGCGCAAATTGTAAAGTTAGGTGGAGGAGGGATAATGGCATGGGTCTGTTTTTCAGGGGTTGGGCTAGGCCCCTTAATTCCAAAGAAGGGAAATCTTAATGCATCAAAATGCCAATATATTTTAGGACAATGCTATGCTTCCAACTTTGTGGAAACAGTTTAGGAAGGCCCTTTTCTATTCCAGCACGCCTGTGCTACAGCTGCGACTGCGCTAAAGCAATGTCCATAAAGACATGGTTGGATGAGTTTGGTATGAAATAACTTGACTGACCCGCACAGAGCCCTGACCTGAACCCTATCGAACACCTTTGGGATGAACTGGAACGGAGATTGCGAGCCAGACCTTCTCATCCATCTTCAGTGCCTGACCTCACCAATATCCTACTGGTTGAATGGGCAAAAATCCAAACAGAAACATTCAAAAGATTTTGTGGAAGGAACCAACTACATATTAATGTTTATATATTTTGAATACAATATCATACAAGTCCCTGTTGGTTTTGATGGTCAGGTGTCCTAATACTTTTGTCCATATAGTGTACCTAGAAACCTACCTCTTTTACCTCTTTAGCCCCTTGAGCAAAGCAGGCCTCTACACAATGTGGTTACGGTGAATGAATGCCAATTTTGAGGAATGTAGTTAAAAAATTATATTGTTTATAAGGTGATAATCATGGTAAAAGTTGGAGGAGGTTTCTTGCAAAGCGATCCAAAACTAAATTTAGCAAGCTTTTATGCAAACTGCAAACCATGTATTGTACAAATACCAACTAAACATTTTTAATTATTATTAGTATTATTTATTATTATTTTATTATTTTATAGCGCCATCGGATTCTGTAGCACTGTACGATGGGTGGACTAACAGACATGTTATTGTAACCAGACACCTGGACGTACAGGAACAGAGAAGTGGAGGGCCCTGCTCAATGAGCTTACATTCTAGAGGGAGTGGGGTATAATGACACAAAGGGTAAAAGTAGAGATATAAAGTAGATTGTTAGAAAAGTATTAACTGAGGGCTTAGTATGTAATTTTGACAGTTGCATGAGAGGAGTCATTGGGGGTGGGGGATAAAAACCTGCTAACAGTTTAATTGATATGCTTTCTTGAAGAGGTGAGTGTTCAATGATTTGGTGAAAGTCTTATGGAGTCTTATGGAGAAGGGAAGGGAGGTCCACAGAGGAGGTACAGAAGTGGAGAAATCTTGGAGGCAAGCATCAGAGGTGGGAGTACAGACAGAGGATATACGTAGGTCTTTGGCAGAGCGTAGTGGCCTAGATGGGACATACTTGTATATTAGGGAGAATAGGTAGGTTAATTAATGTGGACATAATGTGGACATAATGTACACACTGCATATACACATTTAGTTTTAAAATCCTGGCTGCATCTTTGAGAAACTGCACTCCAAAAAACATTAAATGTCTTAAAAATACGTACAAAATGGTATTTAGTCAACCATACTTTTTTCCTTGACAGTAAAAAGACACTGGGTTCTGTTGACCCTGTCAGGAATGACCTGTGGCATAAGCAGATGAACAGTGGAACTACAGAAGGAGTACTAAACCTTGCACTCTTACACCAAAATGTCGACAAATTTACATACAAACATTAGTTTTTGTACAAAACCATTAAAAAAAGTAAAGTATACTTAATGCCCATGAAACCCTTTCTAATATTGTTGATGCATGCATAATTTCAATTAAAGGAATATGAAATCCCATAAAATATACCTATATCTTTTAGAGAACCATGCACTAACCTGATGCAATAAATCTTTAGAATTCTGTGTGGGTTACTATATGAGACAAACGTATCTGTTTTATCTTTGATAAAGTAAAAATAGTATTCTATCAATAACACTATTGATTTTTTTTTTTTAAAGTCATTGTTGTGTAACCTACTTTTTATAAATTATTTCTGTGTGATAAACCACGCTGCATCAATTCGTGAATACAATATTATAAATATTTATATTCAAAGGTCTTGAAATGTCTCATTGTTTGACAAAATCAGCCAGTTACTTTCTCACAGCTCAAATAAATTCTGTATGAAAAAAAGTGATATTGTTAGATAAGCTTTCTAAATGATTTACTATTTTGGATAACATTTTAAAATGATTTAATATTATGAAAAATATTAAAATTTTGTAATATCTTGATATTTTTTTATACATTGATATATAGTGTATATTTTTTATATGTTAATAAGTTGAAAAAAAATATTTTAAAAGTTCAGCCAAAATTATTTGGAAAGCTTATCCTTCAATATTTAATTGAGGCCAAGTTTGCCAACTATTAACCTACAAAAGGGCTGAAATTATGAGCTGGCTGCTTTAAGCCTATCACTGTTCTCTCTTGGGTTAGTTAAGCTGGTGAGATAGCACAGTGGGCTAATGCATCATCAGTAGAACCTGTTCAATCAGTTCACTGGTTCAAATCCTAGCAGGGATGACTCAGCCCTTTATCCTTCTGTGGTAGATAAAATGAGTACTATTAAATTGGGTAATACTAACATCCTATGTTGGGCTAAAGTAACATCCCCAGGATGTACTTGGAAACCAGAGCAAACTGAATGTGCACCATCCCTGGTTCAATGCATTTTTATCATTAATTGGTATGGCTAGAAGGATAAAAGAAATCAGCCATTGAATATTTTACGTGTTACGGAATGTAATGTTTAAATGTATTTTTGTTTCAGTATTCCTAGCGCATTATCTGATGGAAGCAAATAAAAAAAAATAATTGGTTGGAGAGAAAGCTTTCTAAAAAGCGTGTAATATCTGCTTACCCGTACCCCACAGTGGAGGCCAGGCTGTGGGTGACCAGGAGTCTAACAGTCAATCCCGACAGTCTTCACCAATGACAGCTGCAGGGAATTGGCTGTGTCTAGGGATCTTCCATATTTGAGAAAGACCTAATTTTTGATCAAAACATTGCTGTGTTCCTCTGGTTCCAATAAATGTGCCTTTAAGCAACAATAAATGTGCCTGGACCTTCTTTCTTCATCTGGCATTGAGCTAAGTGCTGGAGTTAAGCACCCTTATGACTTATGGATTGAGTGCAGTTCCTATTACAACCTATTACAACATGCATTGCAGTACCGTTGGCTCCTGGCACTGAAGCACCAGGAGCTGAAGAGGACCCATGCCAACGAGGGACAGGTTCAGGTAAGTAAATCTCCCCTTTTCCTGCCCATCTGGTCACTGGATCCCCAGCACCAATGTCACCGTTGGGGGTCTTTGCGAATTCGGCACCTAGCTGGTTACAGTCAGAGTGAGCTCTCAGATACCTTTCTATATTAATAGAGAGTTTGTTTTTATACTACGTATAACAAAAATGGAAAATATTAATATCATCTTGTGAGTTCTTATGATCTCTCCTAGCGGATAAGATTAAATATTCCACAGTTAATCCCAATCAATGCTATTACAATGCAATCCTGTCTCCAGAAAACAATAGAACAACTTAATTTAACAAATGAGACAAATTCAGAATTCTTCCTGTAGCAGCCACTGTTTGGTATATTTATTGCTTATTTTAAGATCATTGTTTAAATGGAAACATCCCAAATAGTAACATCCGCATAATACATACAGAGGTAGTGGTATTGTTGAAAGCTTTATTTGAGCCAAGAATCCCACAGCTTTAAAATAATCTGCATAGGACTCCGACAGTGACATATACCTACATTTTGCAGATAACCTTGCATTTTGAGTCATAACAGTTCTTAATCATATTCTTATCTGTTTCTTGCCGGACTACGATAAATCCACGGCTCCGTGTGGAGGGTTTGACAACGTGTGTCATATTTTAGATCAAATGATGCGATCAGTGATTTTAAAGAGTCATTTACTAATGTTTTGGTAACTCAATGTGAATTTCACATTTAATACACATTTTAGACCAACATGGTTAACTAAAAATGTATCTACTTTTTCAATTAAGCTCTTTTAGTCTAAAAATGTTAACATTGTCTTTGAATTCACATTGTATTCACTCCAATTTACAATTTAGTCAATATTTGGAATTCTTGGCTGTGACAACTGGGATCTTCTACTTGGCATTAGAACAGTAAAAAGTAAGAAAACCATTTATAAAAGGATGCTTTGTGTATTGTTCGGGAGTAAGTATTTTATTAGCATTTTTCATTATTTTATGTATTTTTTATTGTCTTAATTCACGTATAGTGATGTACCGAACGGTTCGCTGGCGAACGGTTCCCGGCGAACATAGCATGTTCGCGTTCGCCACGGCGGGCGAACATATGCGCGGTTCGACCCGCCCCCTATTCGTCATCATTGAGTAAACTTTGACCCTGTACCTCACAGTCAGCAGACACATTCCAGCCAATTAGCAGCACACCCTCCCTAGCAGACCCTCCCACCTCCTGGAAGGCATCCATTTTAGATTCATTCTCAAGCTGCATGCTTAGTAAGAGGAGGGAAAGTGTAGCTGCTGTTCATAAGATAGGGAAAAGCATAGCTAGGTTAGGGATAAGGGTATGCTTTTTTTAATTTTTTTTTTCTATGTAATGTAAATGCACTTAGTTGTCTGCCACTGCTGCCAGCTTCTGTGTCAGGCTCACAGTGCCCATTTCCCCAGTCAGTGCCACCAATTACATCTGGTGTCACAATAGCTTGGATTTAAAAACAAAAAACTTTTTTCACTGTTATAGATTGAATAGCAGTCAGTTGTCTGCCACTGCTGCCAGCTTCTGTGTCAGGCTCACAGTGCATACTGTGCCCATTTCCCCAGTCAGTGCCACCACTTATATCTGGTGTCACAATAGCTTGGATTTAAAAACAAAAAACTTTTTTCACTGTTATAGATTGAATAGCAGTCAGTGTCCTTAAAGCGGGTGTGTTACGCTAACAGTGGATACGGTGACCAGTGCCACCACTTAGATCTGGTGACACAAAGCTTGGATTTAAAAAAACAAAACACTTTTTTCACTGTTATAGATTGAATAGCAGTCAGTGTCCTTAAAGCGGGTGTGTTACGCTAACAGTGGATACGCTGACCAGTGCCACCAATTAGATCTGGTGGCACAAAGCTTGGATTTAAAAAAACCAACCACTTTTTTCACTGTTATAGATTGAATAGCAGTCAGTGTCCTTAAAGCGGGTGTGTTACGCTAACAGTGGATACGCTGACAAGTGCCACTAATTAGATCTGGTGTCACAATAGCTGGATTTAAAAAAAAAATAATCTTTTTTCACTGTTATAGATTGAATAGCAGTCAGTGTCCTTAAAGCGGGTGTGTTACGCTAACAGTGGATACGTTGACCAGTGCCACCACTTATATCTGGTGTCACAATAGCTTGGATTTAAAAACAAAAATCTTTTTTCACTGTTATAGATTGAATAGCAGTCAGTGTCCTTAAAGCGGGTGTGTTACGCTAACAGTGGATACGCTGACCAGTGCCACCAATTAGATCTGGTGACACAAAGCTTGGTTTAAAAAAAAAATAATCTTTTTTCACTGTTATAGATTGAATAGCAGTCAGTGTCCTTAAAGCGGGTGTGTTACGCTAACAGTGGATACGCTGACAAGTGCCACTAATTAGATCTGGTGTCACAATAGCTTGGATTTAAAAACAAAAAACTTTTTTTACTGTTATAGATTGAATAGCAGTTAGTGTTCTTAAAGCGGGTGTGTTACGCTAACAGTGGATACGGTGACCAGTGCCACCAATTAGATCTGGTGACACAAAGCTTGGATTTAAAAAAACAAAACACTTTTTTCACTGTTATAGATTGAATAGCAGTCAGTGTCCTTAAGCGGGTGTGTTACGCTAACAGTGGATACGGTGACCAGTGCCACCAATTAGATCTGGTGTCACAAAGCTTGGATTTAAAAAAAACTCTTTTCTGTTATAGTTTGATAGCAGTTAGTGTCCTTAAAGCGGGTGTGTTCGTATCAGTGGATACGGTGACCAGTGCCACCAATTAGATCTGGTGACACAAAGCTTGGATTTAAAAAACAAAACTTTTTTTCACTGTTATAAGATTTGGAATA
>OW240915.1:316398978-316446599 GCA_933207985.1 Pelobates cultripes
AAATCTTTTACTCATCTACAAAAGCGAATGAAAAAAACTGCTAAATAGATTCAAAATTTTGTCCTGAGATTAAAAATACCTAGTGTTTATGTGCTTTTTTGCTTTTTTTTGCATGTTATAGGGCTATAGGTACAAGTAGGATATTGCGGTTTCAAAACATACATTTTTAAAATTTATCAATAGTGACATTGTAACACTATTATCTGTCATAAATCTCTGAATAACACCCCACATGTACATATTTTTAAAGTAGACAACCCAGGGTATTCAATATGGGGTATGTCCAGTCTTTTTTAGTAGCCACTTAGTCGAAAACACTGGCCAAAGTAAGCATTCATATTTGTTTGTGTGTGAAAAAAAGTAAAAAAACTAAATTGAACGCTAATTTTGGCCAGTGTTTGTGACTAAGTGGTTACTAAAAAAGACTGGACATACCCCATTTGCAATAGCTTGGGTTGTCTTCTTTTGCAAATGGTATGCCATCATGGGGTAATTCTCATTCCTGGGCTACCATACGCTCTCAAAGGCAACGTAACCAACCTGGCCATTTTCAATGTAAAATATTTGACCCATATATTTGACCTTGTAACTTTCAAAAATGCTATAAAACCTGTACATGGGGGGTACTGTTTTACTCGGGAGACATCGCTGAACACAAATATTAGTGTTTGAAAACTGGAAAACGTATCACAACAATTATATCATCAGTAAAAGTGCTGTTTGTGTGTGAAAAATGCAAAAAAAGTAACTTTCACTGACAATATCATCGCTGTGATATGCTTTACTGTTTTGAATCACTAATATTTGTGTTCAGCGAAGTCTCCCGAGTAAAACAGTACCCCCCATGTACAGGTTTTAGGGTGTCGTAGAACGTTACAGGGTAAAATACAGTGCTAGCAAATTAAATTCTCTGGAATTTCGGCCTGGGTTGGCAGGCAGGTCCTCAAATTGCAATCAATAAAATTACTGAATTATGTAAAAATATTACATAAATACGCACGTAGAATTTAAATATATATGCATATTTATATATTTGAAGTCTACGTGTATATTTCTATAATTATTTATGTAATTTTGTATATGGACATATGTATATTTCGTATTATTTTTATTTATTTATATATACATAGATATATACAAATTCATTCTAAGTGTATTTTGATATAAATATATATATATATTAATTTTAAAATACAGTTAGAATAAAATTTCATATAGATATATAATTTTTTTTTAAATTTTTATTATTATTTTTTTAAAAATTATTTAATTTAAATTACTTATTATTTATATTTTATAATAATATATATATACAATATATATAGTTATTATATATATTATATATATATACGTGTGTAATTTAATTAAAAGTGTATTTTTATATTAATATAAGTACATATTAATATAAAAATACACTTAGTATGGCATTATATATATGATATATAGACATATATTATATAAGTATAATATATGTCTATATATCATATATATACACATATATAATTATTATTATTTTTTAAATTAACATTAACTTTATATTTTTTTTTGATTTTACACTAGCAGGGAGACTGCCTGTCAGCACAGACAGTCCCCCTGCAGGCAGACACTAGGACACCTATTGTGACCACGTGATCGCTGTGTTGTGCGATCACATGGCCACAGGGGTCCTAAATCAGTGTGGGGAGACTGTCTGGGCTGCAGGCAGTCTCCCCATACCGGGAGCAACGCTGATCGCCGCCGGGGGAACGACGGCGATCAGGTAAGTAGCTCAGACCGTTAGGATGGTTCAGGACCGTCATCGGTCTGCAAGACAAAAATGCCGATGACGGTCCTGAACCGTCCTCGGTCGGGAAGGGGTTAATGAGCACACAAAGCAACAGCACTCATGCAGCAAAACAACTCCTCCTCAGAGCAAAAGAAAATGACAGTTAAAAGGGTCAGACAGAGTTTGAATATATGACAGTTATTGGAAGTTGCAGAACTGTACCAGTACCATTTAAAGGGCCAGAACAGTCTTTTAAAACACCAATAAGTCCAAATGGTGTTTCTAACTGGCAAAATCTTCCAGGGGCCATAGTCGCAGGGCAGGAGGCTGGTAATTAGTCCTCTCCAGGCACAAGTGGCGAAGGGCACTTCGTCACACAACCTTTCTGCTTTTGATTGAAGAAATCACAAATCACATCCTAAACTATACTTAAAAAGGAAAACTCCTTCTTGAGCGGCTGATGCAATGATTTTAGCACCCTAGCCAAATATCCAGTTTGCTGCATCCTTAGTTTGTCCATCCACTGTTACTCCTAGTGTTATTTTCCCTGCACTTGCCTCTATTCCCCGTTCCCACCCTGTGTTGCTCCTCATTTGCTATTTCCCAGCATTCTATGGTTAGAATAGGCTATTTCTGCATAATGGGATAGACATGAATGGCAGACATAAAAATACTTTATTAAGAATGTGACAGTGAGGGACAGCTATCAGCAGAATGGCCTTTGTGTAAATATACGTACTATTTTTCACCCTTCGAAGGTAAAAAGAACTAGTAACAATGTGTTGTCTCTTTTTTGAGGTTGAAGAATATGTCTTTTTTTTCTGTGTAATTTTGGAAAATTCAACATCTGCCAAGAGCTACTTTTAATTGTGTGTAGATGAGCCTGGAAGAGAGAATTTCTAATATTCCACAAGGATTACAATGGAAAATTGGCCTTTAAATTGGGAGATTGATATATAAGACCCGGAGCACTAAGTGACCTTTAATAGATGACTTTATCTCCCTATAGGCTTCACTAAAGCAAGACGTGAGTGGCAGTGACTTCTTGTGTCTATAATATAGCACAATATATAATTTAAAATGGAGAAAGGCATATATATGAGATAACAAAGCTGCTGTTATATAATTTAATAACAAACTAATATTAGACAGCTATCTATCTATCTATCTGCTATCATCTATCCATCTATCTATCTATCTGTCTGTCTATATGTCTGTCTGTCTGTCTGTCTAATAAACTGCAAAAGAATAATCTTATAAAACAGAAGCTATTAATTACGTAAAATCCAATGCTGTGCAAAGCTCCCAGCACTACTGTCCACTCTCTATCTGATGTCACAGGAGCCTCTGTGAGGTCATTGAGAATAATGTATTTATAACATTTAGCAGGCACAGAGAGCAAGTGCACACAAGGGGAGGGATGAAGTGAGAGGGAGGGAATGTCTAAGAAAAATCTAATGTAAGGTATGGGAAAGCAGAGGGCAGATACATTTTGCACAGAATTGCCATGAGGCAGCCCAGAACAGAGTTTTAGGCTGCCTAAGTCACATGTGCTAGGGGTGCAACTAGACCCTGGCACAAAAACGTTCCTTTTTTTTTTTTTTTAAACTGCAGCATTTTACAGACTCCTACCATCTAATAGCAGAAGTGGTTGGAGTAACCCCTTAACATTGCATTGTTATTTTGACTTAATTCAGACGTTGTGCTTGTCATATGCTTGTTATCCTTTCTCCGATGGCTCTTGCCCACGCATTTCTCTTTTGTGCCAATGGTTTCATCACTAGCGCTTGCTACTATTCCAAATGTATTATTTTTTTCTATTAAATATTTTGAATGAAATTTCGACAGGAACCTGCATTGAGGCCAAAAAAAAAATATCAAAATGAGCTATTTATTATTTAATAAAGTATGAATTATTGGGAAATTAAAGACAAAGTGAATTTCAAATTTAACACCAAATTAGCTGGTCAGCTATGCTTTCAGTTTCATCATTTCGGTTTAAAATTTTAAATTCACTGTGATTTGAATCTGAATTCCTGATAATATTCACATTAGTGAATACCTGATCCTCACAACTTTACTCAATTACACTTTACTTTTTGTATTTAATTTGTTAGAATTCAGAGTTTTGGGACTAATCCTGTTAGCTATGCAGGCAGCCAAACAGATTCTATGTTCTAAGATCCTGGGTTTGTACAAAATTCTTATTTCATTGGCTCTTGTTTTTCAACATTAGAATAGTGGCGATTTTGATGTTTAGAGTAGCATAAATAAAATATCTCATACGCAGCTTTGCATCTAACTAGGTGTTTTACACCACCCTCGATCTATCTTGTTAAAATTATAGTGGGTTTAGGTTGCAATCATGGGACAGAAAATGAAATTGCATACTCTGTAAAAGAATAACAATAACCCAGTAGAATATGCCTGAATTTTGTATTTTTTGTTGTTTCTTTCTCCGATCCTGGCATCTCTCCATCATTTTGCAGTAATTTCGGTAATTGTATAATATTTATGCAGCAGGGAGAGGTCAGCCATCTGCGGGCCTGAATATTGTTGCCTATTTTTTGGCTCATTTTTCCCACTATATAAACATTTCATGCATACTCCAACTGGTTTTCAAAATTTATTTTGATTTAAAAGGGGCATAAGTCAGGAGGGAAAGACATTTTCAGATTTGATTTCTGTTAAACAAATTAGCAGTCTCATTACTAAAACTATACGAGCACAAATGATAATAAGGTACTAAAGTTGCAATTTATTATCTTCAAAACTATGTATGAAAAACACCTAATAAATATTAAAGTGGCTGCTCTAATTATTTACCAACTGACAATGCCTGTGCAATATATGAGAAGAGAGAAAACAGATCTTATTTTTATTTGTAATGATTCGCTTAGGAATAAGGAGCTTAAAGTTAAACTTTTCAAACTTTTTGCAAGATTTCTACAACTAACATATTGTTTGAAATAATGGCTCTGCAGATATTTCCACTTTCGATGATACTTAACCTCTTAACTACCAAGTTCCTTTCATTTAACCCCTTAAGGACCAAGCTTCTGGAATAAAAGGGAATCATGCCATGTGTCCTTAAGGGGGTTAAAAATATATGTTTATGTTAAAATGGGATTCAATGCTAGCACACAAATATAAGATAAGAGATTATGGGATGGATTTTATAGAGACAAAATTAAAAAGGACACTCCGACCCAGCACAACTTAAGTGTTGATTAACTATATTTTATTTAGATCTCAAATTGTGATAAAAATGAAAAAGACAAACAAACAAAAATAAATAGGAAAAACAGAAGAACCAAAGTTTTCATGTGTGGGCCCTGGGATGAGAAGATTTACAGGACCACCACTCTAGTTTGAACAAATACGATAGATACAAAATTAACCAAGTATACATGATGGGCAACATATTAACATTTTATCTGTCAACTTTCCCATAGCACTGTGAAATGCTTAGCTTTTTTAAATACTTTCCAAAATAAGAGGGTAGAGATTGGCTGTAGGCTAGGGCAGAGTCATTTCCACAGCTCAGTCACTGTGATTGGTTATTGGCTGAGATCGGTACACATACAATGTATATTTCAGAAATAGTGAAAAAGGAAGACGTCCCAAAGAGATCTGCAACACATTTTATTTTTCTTTAGCAAAAAATGTGAAAATGGAATAAAATACAGCATTATATGGGATAACTTGAAGCCAAAATTGATCAAATGCACATCAGCTGTGTTGGTGCCTGGCGTGTCACTTTAACACTGAAAATCTATGGCAAAAATTCCATTCCATGACAAGAGATAAGCCAATGTTATCTCTTAGAATCCGATCTCAATTGGTATGTCTTATCTTGTTTCATAGATAATCAAATCTCTGATAAGTGACTATAAATTTTCCTATAGATATCAATAGAAGAACAGCTATTTAGTTACCAGAGTTACGTTAATTTCTACAGAAGCATATAGTAGGTATCACCGAAATACATAAATACAAAAGGTAAAACATTCAGCTTATGGGTACTTGTAAAAAAGATAACAGTGTTCCTGGAAATACAGTAATATTGTTCTAAGAATACCATTAGAATGTAAAAATAATACCTGTACATCTCTAAAAGATGTAATTTCTAAAAGTGACATTTGCCCTATTTCACATTTTTTCTCTGAACTTTTCAGGAAGATTGCAAGAAATAACACTATATAATCTCCAACAATGTACACTCCTCCATTATCTCTAAAATGGATTTTAAAATAATTTATTTTTTCTCCATATGTAATGTATTTTATATTTACATAACATTATTGAGCCATGTTTATATTATGCCCTAGCTTGTATTCTATGTTTCAAATAAAATGTACATCTCGCATTACTTCACATTAGCAAGCCAGAATTTATAATTTCCTGTTTTGGGGAATGTCTCCATAAACTTCTGCTACACAGGGATTTATGGGATACAATTCGAGTCTGGAGACTAGAATGAGGACCTCAAGATTGGCGCAGCCTCTCCTTTTCATCATTTGAGCTCAAAGCTTGCCTCTGAATTTAAATTTAAGAAACTTTAAATTTACAAAGTCTTTTTTTCTTGCATATTTTGATTGCATTATCTGTATAATGAATTAAAAACGAGGTCATACATGACCACAAAAGGGTTATTCACTAAAGCGAGAATTCAAGATGAAGTTAAAGTGAATTTTAAATTGAAGGCCAAAAAAGCTGATCTAGAAGCATACCTTGACAAATGTGTATCTGCCGATATGTTGGTGGTCGGTGTTAGTTGGTATCTCTGATAACAGTTGCCTCTCACATCTTCTGAGTACATTATTTGCCTTTGCTTCAGGTATGTGTTTATATTTTTTGTGATTTACTAGATTATTGTTTGTTTTCTTATGTTCTGGGTTTTTTTGTGGATCACATTAGAGTGTATTTTGCTTTTGTGACTATTTTATAGCTCCTGGGTTTATGAAAATAGATTTGTTTCTGTATTGTGTGACTTTTTTCATTTTATTTGTATAAATGCATACTGGTACTTTTGTATACATATTGTATTAATAAATCAATGTTTTTGCAATTTATGGGATGTGCTCCTTAATTCATTGTATAGATTGTTTATAACTCTATTGTGAATAGAGGGCTTTGAGTGAGCACCCCTTCTTTCTATTCTTTTGAATGTACCTATGTGCTTTTGTGTTTGTGTGCCCTCCTTATTGATCTTTCTTTACTGGAAGCATATGGACTCAGAGAACATTAAAATATCTGTCCAGGGTTGCCATCATAACGTTTTATTGTCACTGAAGTCTGAGGAAACAATTTGTAAAAAATCACATTAAAAAGTTGCAAATTGTGACAAAATGACTATTGGAAATGAATTTTTTTTTTTTTTACATTAAAGGACCACTATAGTGCCAGGAAAACATACTCGTTTTCCTGGCACTATAGTGCCCTGAGGGTGCCCCCACCCTCAGGGTCCCCCTCCCGCCCTGGGGAGAGGAAAGGGGTAAAAAGTTACCTTTTTCCAGCGCCGTGCGGGGAGCTCTCCTCCTCCGATCCTCCTCCTCTCCTCCCATTCGGCTGAATGCGCACGCGCGGCAAGAGCTGCGCGTGCATTCAGCCGGTCGCATAGGAAAGCATTTATAATGCTTTCCTGTGGACGCTTGCGTGCTCTCACTGTGATTTCCACAGTGAGAATCACGCAAGCGCCTCTAGCGGCTGTCAATGAGACAGCCGCTAGAGGAATTGGAGGAAGGATTAACTAATTTGTAAACATAGCAGTTTCTCTGCTATGTTTATAAAAAAATGGGTTAATCCTAGCTGGACCTGGCACCCAGACCACTTCATTAAGCTGAAGTGGTCTGGGTGCCTAGAGTGGTCCTTTAATAAAAGAAAAACAGCTGCCAAAAGGACATTGTTGTCTTCTACACATACCCATCTCATAACCAAGCTTGTGGTTATTGATACTGTATTTCATTACTATGGTGGGAGCTGGCCAAACATCGCTCTAAAGACAGTGACAATGTTTTATAGAATTTTCATATTTTAGACATGCTTTATTGTTTTTACAGATGTACTGACTACATTATGTATATGTTTTAGTGTCCATTGTTTATTTGTAAAAAAATTTTATATATTTATATTTGGCCATGTCGGTTATTACGACTACTTATGAAAAAGAAGTTTGGTAATCAGTTTCTAATTAGCTCTACATGTTATTATGCCTACATGAAGCATCTGTACTTTTGTGGAGCCATGCTGTGTATTTACAAATTGAATTACTAAGTAAGTATGCACATCTGGTAACAATTCACATTTTCCATATAACCGTGAAGAACTGGTGTGGATCACTCCTTCTCTTGTCCCCACTGACCTCCTGGAGTATTGAGAACTTTGTCAGATGTGAAATCTTTGTAAGGGATGGGTCTTTCAGCTGTACTGTTTGTAGATTTTGGCAAGAGAACAGGGAAATGATGAAATACCTAAGAGAGAAGACAATTTCTGCTTTTATTAGACCACCACCTATCTCGTAACAGAATATATTTACAGGTGGTCTCTCTACAGGGGTTATATCAGCCCATCCATCGCCTTCTGTCTCCTACCTTCTTAGATCAAAGTTTGGGTCAGGGTGTTGCTACAATTAAGGAGATCCCTAACTGCTTCTCGCAGTTATGTTAAAAATAAAAATGAAAAAAAGCTAAACTACAAAGTGAGTCACAGCAAACGTTTTGGTTTGTTAGACATAAATCACGATCTTGTTCTATCATCTTTCGCTTACTATACAAGAATGATTTTGATTTTCCTTTGTGAGTATATGATAAGAAAATCAGATTTGATTTTGCAGAATTTTTACCTTTTTACTGGAGGTACAAAAAAACAAGTAAATGTCACATTGTAGGTTGTGTAGTCTAGAATGGACAATACTGAATTAGGATGTCATGGCTAGAACAACCAATCTTCGATTAAACTACAAGTTTTGTTTGGTCATGTTACAGAACTCCTCGCAAGCGGAATTATTTTCTTGTATGAGGTAGAGCTGAGTAAATAAAACAACAATACAAAACACAAAATAAAATAATTTGTGTGACAGAAAATAACATATAAAACTTAACTTAATGACAGCTTTCCCTGGCAACCTTCCCACATGGATGCCCAATCAAACAGAAATGTACAAAAAATAGGGGATACAGCTGTTGTGAGCTAAAAGACAATTAATAACACATAGTGTAATAAAGTATTAAGCATGTATAAAAACACGCTACTGAAAGACTCACAGAATGGAAAAGGTTAAAGAGCCTTAAAGATGCCACCCCTAGTCCTTAGGGGGGTTTAATAGAAATCCACCTCACTCCTTGGGAACACAGGAACCAGAAGGAAGCAGCAAACGATATATATAAACGCTTTATTAGTTAAAAGACAGTGGTCCTACGCGTTTCGTTCTATGCATAGAACCTCCTCAGAGACCTCTTCAATGATAAAACAATATTCTTGCAATATAAATATGCAGTTTAAATAACCCCAAGAGGGGTTAACTTATTTTACATATTAAATTATTTTACATATTAAACACCAGCTAAAATCTCATGTCTAATGTACTGATGTACACCCTGCAGTTTTTTTCTTTCTTTTTTTTTCCTTTCCCCCACCTCCCTTTCCCTTCATCTTACTTTTTTTTTTACTTTACTTTTCCCTTCCCTTTTCCCTTTTTACAGTATTCTTTTGTTTAAATTTGTGAAGCAGATCTGTGAGTGAGCCACTTAGCCCATTTTTTAATATGGACATGTTCTTTGCTTTTCATGCGATATGCCATTTGTTCTAAGAGGTAAATATCATCCATTCTTTCTAAAACTTCTTTTAAAGTAGGTGGAATGGGAGATTTCCACTGTCCCGCTATGCTTGTTTTTGTTGCTAAGAGTAGGTGTATTATTATTTCTTTTTGCGGGATGCTAGCGAGAGTAGGGATCATATGAAGTAGAAACAGCTCTGGTCGAAATAACTTAAGCTGTTATTAGTTGAATAATTGATTCTAAAGATTTCCAGAGTTGTAACAGGACTGGACACTTCCAAAATATATGTACAAAGGAACCTATTTCCTGCGAGCATCACCAGCATTTTAAAGAAATATCAACATACATGCAGGAGAGTCTCTGTGGAACCAAGTACCATCTCATTACAACTTTACAAAAGGCCTCCCAATGTGTTAGGTAGTGCGAGGCAGCTTTAGTAAACTTCATAGTCTGAAACCATTGCTTACAGAGGGAATATTACCCCTTATTCTTCTTCCCATTTGGACATATATGAAAGATTGGTATTAATACCTATATTGGACAATTCTGTGTAGCATAAAGATAAAGGCTTCGATTTTGGCAAGTGTCACAGATATTTATGTCCAAATGGTGTTATATCTGTAGTATTGTAGTATTGTATTTATGTAATTGTCTACTATTAATAATATGTTTCAGTCTTAGATACGTGAAAATTTCCTTTGGTAAAAGAGAAAACTCTTTTTGGAGATCAGAGAATGGCTTAATGCCTTCTATATTGCAGAGGTTATCTATCGTACTAATCCTTGCGTTCACCGATTGTGTAATAGAGAGATCAGTCATTATCCCTGACATTGTAATTGTCTGTAAGGGGGCAACTGAAAGTAATTTATTTAAACCCATTCATTTCGGTGCCCAGATGCTCCATATTTTTCATATTTTTAATATATGTTTTGTGCATGTAAATTTAACTTTCTGTGTAATCTTTAATCTCTTAAGGACACAACTTCTGGAATAAAATGGAATCATGACGGAATATTTCATTCATGTGTCCTTAAGGGGTTAATAGTTCTGCTCTCCAGATTATTGAAGTCATATTGCTTGTTATCAAGAACGCATTCTCTAAGGGTAACCTCAGTGGGGTATGAGAGCTTGTCAAGAGTTATACTCCTTGTGTGAGAGCAGATGCTATATACACTGAACAAAATTATAAATGCAACAGTTTTGTTTTTGCCCCTATTTTTCTTGAGCTGAACTCAAAGATTTAACATTTTTTCTATGTACACAAAAAGCCTATTTCTCTCAAATATTGTTCACAAATCTGTCTAAATCTGTGTAAGTGTGCACTTCTCCTTTGCCGAGATCGTCCATCCACATGACAGGAGTGGCATATCAAGATGCTGATTAGACAGTATAATAATTTCAAAAGGTGTGCCTTAGGCTGACAATGTCGGTAATGCCACTATATGTGCTTCCAACATTTCAGCCAGAATTTTACCTGATTTCTTGATATCATTAAAAAGGACAGTTAAAAAAAGAGTCTAGCTTAATAAAATTATAGTTTGGGAATCTGTCTGGACCGGGGGCTTTATGTTTTGTAAGTGTGCGAATGACTGTGCTAATCTCATCCTCCATAAAAGGGGAACTTGTATTTGTATTGTATTTGAAGCTGTGTCAATTTAGGTAGAGAGACTTCCTCTAAGAAATCTGGAATGTCATCTAAACTTGGATGTGAGATGTTGATGTTACCTTTAAGGTTATACATCTCTTCATAATATTCGGCAAATTTGTCAACTATATCATTGGGTTTGTATAGTCTTATTTTATCTGTTGAAACAATATAGGAAATCTTGGTTAACAGATATTTGGTTTTCAGTTCCGCAGCCAACAGTTTCCCCATTTTATTGCCTTGTATATAATGTGTTTGAGTTTTCTCATGTGATTTTCTGTATCTTTGAGGTCCATTAGGTGGATCTCATTTTTATGCCTTGAATTTGCTTAGGCAGACATTTAGTAGGGTTTTTACTATTCATAGCTTTAAGTTTTGTCAGTTCCCCAAGAAGTGAATTTTTGAATTGTTAAACCCCTTTATTTACCCTTGTGTGCCAGGCTCATGATGTTTACACTCGAAAAAGCTCTGCTTGGTGAAACAGTTGTGTTCTTTTACTCTACTGTTTTTAGCTTTAAAGTATAATTGGCTTTCACCTGCTCAGTGTGTTAGACCATTTATTACACTTTTTATGCTTTTATATTAATTTATTATTTTTGTAACCATTTTATGTTCCTGGCACATCTAAATATGTTCCTGGCACATCTACTCTATACCTGGCGAGGACTATCCTCTAGAGAACATTCTCTACATTTTATCCCTGGTGGACCACCCAAATGCAATTATCTGAGTGATGCTACTGCTCTATCAAATGTGACTAAACTTCCATCTGTCTTTATCTGTATTTAATTTTTTTCACAGTGAGCGCTACCCATTATATTCATCTGGAGGCTGATAGACTAACCCACAAGAGCTACATATCCAGCAGTGAGGAATGTACTGCTGCATACTGTTTTACTCAGAACTGGTCTATAGCTCTATCAAATGTGAGTGTCAGTCCACTTTTCTTTGATGTGTGTCCCATACTCAGCATTTGAATATCTGCCCGATAATTGGTTGTTTCTGTTTTATTTGCATATTCCTACTATTACCTGAAGCCTGCATGGTTACCAGCCAGGAATCACACTGTTTGGACCTTTGGACTTTTCTTAACCTTCTTGGACCTTTTGTACTTTATACTTTCCAGAACCTTGTTTTATATTTTGCATTGTTTTGTTTTCTTTGTAGTAAGGGGTTGAGGGTATCCCTTACATTCAGTGTTTGCATCTTATTCTTGTGTATTTATAATTGCTTCTCGAACGCTTATCCTACCTTGTGTGTTTTTAGAATACCTTCATATACTTTATGATTATCTGGAATGCCTAGTTCTACCTGTGGACAAGTTAGAGACAAAAACCAATACTAACAAATGGATGAAGACAAAGTGTTATATCATTTGGTACAGATCTACCTATGACTAGTCTAAGACCTTTCCTTTCCTTCCCATGCATTTGACCACCCCATCATGACTCAAACAGTATTCTTATCATGGTAAGCAGCATGTGCTATGTTATGTCATATGATGCCCAGTTGATACAATCATGCATAAACAAAAGGCTATAAGTTTCTTTAAATGGAAATTGTAGATAAAAAAGTTTTTAACAATGCAGCTGAAAGAAATGGGTGCAAAAAAAAGATAAATCTTAATTTTCTTGTATAATGATTGATAGATGTTTTTTCACAATAAAAAAAGAATCTCGTAAAAAAAAAACCATCATCACCTTATTTCTTTCTGAGCCTCTGCTTAGAATTTTATTTGATATGCAGAAGGTAAATGTTTCCAATAAACCCCAGGAGCCAAGATCAGTATTGAATTCATTAAAATAAAAAGTGGAAGAAAATGACTCATGCAAATGAAAGTCACCAGTGGCTCCTATTTATTTGTTTAAATCAGGTCTTTTTTTCCTCATAGGATGTTTAGTATAATCAGAGATAATACATGTGAAGTTTGAGGAAGTACAATGATTGGAGAATGAAGGCAGAGTTGTTTCACTGGAGAGAAACCTGTCCACTTCCTTTTTGGAGAATGAAGAACATGTTGAGGCATTATGTTGTCCCCTACAAGAGTGAATTACACTATTACATCATACTTGCATGGATGATTGATTACTAATCCTCATGTTCAAGTGAGCTAGTGGCCAGAGATTGGCTTTGAATAGGACCACTTTCCTGGGGTAACATGTAAGAGTGGGACATTCGTAAGTATTTCTTTCTATTATTAGTAATTATTCAGTTATTTTTTATATTATGCAGTAAGCTTTACAACATGGTTAGTACATGAACACTGGAGTGCCCTTTAATTAATAAATGTAAAGATATAGATAGGGGACGCATCCATCTTGCCTTTCACTCTTTATGATGGACAGGTTCCTTATTGTGTACTATCATTGACGTTGATGTAACTGGAGAAACAAAGCTGGTGATGTAAAGTCTAACTAGTGGGGATAATGTAATAAGGTGGACACTAGGTGGAGCAGTAGAACACTTTAGTTACAGTACTTGCCATCAGTAGATTGTTGCTTTATTGTAACTACTATAGTGTGTTATACTGTTATTATGGTTGATGTTATGTTCATATATAATTTTTAATATTCTGTTTCAATTTGTGTCTAGTGAATTAGATAGGTAAAAAATAGTCACGAATAATGTCAAATCATTAAAACCAAAATGTACATTGTAAAAATGACTTGTGAGGCTTGACCAAAATGTGCAAAGGTATGACATTTGAAGAAAAAAAACATGATTTTTTGAGTAGGCTGCACTACATTTCTATAAAATACCCAGATTATATTCTTATTTAACCCTTTAGTGACCAGACTGTTTTTAAATTTTCTTACCGTTAAGGACCAGGGCTCTTTTTACATTTCTGTGGTGTTTGTGTTTAGCTGTTATTTTCCTCTTACTCATTTACTGTACCCACACATATTGTGAACCATATTTCTCACTATTAAATGGTCTTTCTAAAGATACCATTATTTTCATTATATCATATAATTTAGTATAAAAAAATTATAAAATATGATGAAAAAATTGAAAAAATAAACTTTTTCTAACTTTGACCTGAGTATAGAAATTCCCAATGTTAACATGTTCTTAGCTTGTTTTGGAAAGTTAAAGGGCTATAAGTGCAAGTAGCACTTTGCTATTTCCAAACCAATTTTTTTTCAAAATTAGCGCAGGTTACATTGTAACACTGATATCTGTAAGGAATCCCTGAATAACCCTTCACATGGATATATTTATTAAAAGAAGACAACCTAAGGTATTAAACGTAGGGGATTTTGACTCTTTTCATGCAACAATTTTACCACCAATCTATGCCAAAAAAATAAATAAAAAATAAATAATAGGAGATTTTTTTTACACACTTAGCAATTTAAGAATTCATATACGGATAACTTTAAAAGTTACTGCTAAAGAACACCACAATCTGTATTCAGCAACATCTCCTGAGTACAGTGATACCACCCATGTATAGGTGTGTAGGGTTCTGTGGGGGCTAAAATACCTTATTTGGAGGGTGCGCATTCCAGTTTTCCAACTTGGAATTTTCACAGCTGATCATCATGCACCCATGTCCTATGTGGGACATTTTTGAAGCTGGCCAATGTAATTTACCCACATCAAACCATATATTTTAACACTTTCCATGCACTAATTCTACCACCAGTCTTTGTCAAACTTTTGGGTAGTCATTTTTTTTGTGCTATTTTTCTCTCACATTGTACTTTAGGCATGGATTCTTAGTTCCTGTTATGTGTTACTGACAAAGAACACCCCAATATGTGTTCAGCATCTTCCAAGTTCAACAGTGCCCTTAATGTACAGGTTTTATGGGTTTTTGCAAACTTAGCTTTCCCCTTTTCCATGCTTGCACATTGAAATTTGCCAGATTGGTTTGCTGGGCCAATGTTGCCTTTGAAACCGTATAGCAGCCCAGGAATGAAAATTAACCTCATCATGGCTTACCATTTGTAAAAGTAGACAACCCACGGCATTCAAAATGGGGTATGTCCAGTCTTTTGTAGTAGCCACTTAGCCACAAACGCTTGCCAAAGTTAGCATTCATATTTGTTTTTGATTTTTTTTTTTTATACAAAAACTGCACTTTTACTGGTGATTTCATTGTCGTAATAAGTTTTACTGTTTTAAACACTCATATTTGTGTTCAGCGAAATTTTTCAGAGTATAACAATACTTCCCATGTACAGGTTTTATGCTGTTTTGATATGGTACAGGGGCTTGCCCAATTCGGTTTGCTAAATTGGTTTGCTGGGTCTGTGTCATATGGTTGCCCAGGAATGTGAACTAACTCCATCATGGCATACCATTTTCAAATGTAGATAACCCAGGGTATTCCAAATGGGGTATTTCCAGTCTTTTGTAGTAGCCACTTAGTCACAAACCATGGCCAAAGTTAGCATTTTTATTTGTTTTTTTCTAAATGTTTTATATTTTTGATATATATATATATACATATATATATATATATATATATCTTCATATAATACATGTGTGCGTGTATATATATATATATATATATATATATATATGTGTGTGTATATATATATATATATATTATAGACGCACACATACGTATTATATACACACGTATTATATGTACATGTGTGTGTATATATATATATATATATATATATATATATATATATATATATAAAAAATATATATAAACAGTCCCCCCAGGCTGATAAAAAGTTTAAATATATATATATATATATATATATATATATATATATATACACGCACACACACGTATTATATACACACGTATTATATGTACATGTGTGTGTATATATTCATACATATATATATATATATATATTCATACATACACATGTATTATATGTGTGTGTGTGTGTGCATATATGTCTGTGTGTATATATATATATGTATGAATATATACACACACATGTACATATAATACGTGTGTATATAATACGTGTGTGCGTGTATAATATATATATATATATATATATATATATATTTAAACTTTTTATCAGCCTGGGGGGACTGTCTGACAGCTCAGACAGTATCCCTGCTGGCAGCTCCTAGACTCCTATTGCGGCGATGTGATCATAATGGTGACATGGCCCTGGAAGGCCAGGATAGCCAAAACTGCTGTAGGGGGACTGCTGGAGTTTCCTGCAGTTCCCCCCGACCGTGATCACCGTGGATCGCCGGTCCAGGTAAGTCCATGGCTCCTATTTGCCACGGTTGTACTAGGTACGTCCTCGGTCCTTAAAGACCATTTTTTTATCGGACGTATATAGTACGTCCACGGTCGTTAAGGAGATATACATAGATATATATATAATTTCATTCTAAGTCTATTTTTATATATAGAGAGAGAGAATTTAAAAGATGGTCTGCACTCCAGGCTCCGTTTAAAAAATAACTTTTATTCTTACATCAAAGTAAAAGATTATGTGCCAAAAGGTCAACGTTTCAGTCCCAGTTCGGGACTTTCATCAGGACTTTTTTGAAAGTCCCGAACTGGGACTGAAACGTTGACCTTTTGGCACATAATCTTTTACTTTAATGTAAGAATAAAAGTTATTTTTTAAACAGAGCCTGGAGTGCGGACCATCTTTTGAATTCTCTGGATATCTGTGACCTGGATCCAGCACCCAGCATGTAAACTATGTACACCTTTGAAGCATGTAGTGCAAGGAACTTTGAGATATATATATAAAAAAAAAAGCCCTGCACTCCTACTTACTCAGTACACATTGGACCCGGTGCTCGACTGCACTTGTAGACATAAAACAAACATAGTCAGGGTTTGTAAAAAAAATCAAATATTACTCCAATAGTCGACGTTTCAGCTCCACTTGGGAGCGTTTATCAGGACAGCATACATAAAACAAATTAAGCACACAATGTTTAAATAAAGACAATAATCAAAAAAGACTTAAAGATCAGCTGTGTAGAGGGCTGGCCATCCTGCTCTTCGAACGCATGAACAGACACCGCCCGGCATCAGCGTATCAGGCTAACGTCCTCCTGTTGCCATGGTGATAATGACGCTTACGCATCTATTATTCACCTTCCGGATTACATCCAAGGCACCAGCGTTCCCCGTCGTCAGGGAGATAATTTCGCATGCGCTGAGAACAAGCTGTCCTGGTCTTGGTGTCTGTCCCTCGATCGGGAACAGAATGCCTATGGCCATAAATGCTTGAAACATTTCAAAACAGACAGAATGTAACCATATATTTTCCCTTTATAACAGGACTTTGCATGTTCAATACACCCTTGTATATTAAAGTGTAAATGTATTCAAATCAAGGTTCCCTGAGCTCTCCGCTCTGTTATCCCTAATATGCAGAGAGTGAAATGTGAAAACTAAACAGTGCAAATGTAAACAAAAATATAAACATATAAACCAAATCAAGGCTGCAAAAGCCATACTATAAATCGTGATCTCATTTTCAAAATTACTATAATGCACCTGCCATAGCTGTGTGCCATTTTTTTGTGTGAAATTGGCGAATCTCATTTATATAGTGTTGATCTCTAGGGATCAAAAATGCTACTAATATCTTCAACAAAAGTGCCAGTGCTTAGACTTAAAAGTGCAGACCAGTGTAATCACATTGTGATAAAAATGATTCGGTAATTAATTCCATGTGCATCAGCACACAAAAGACATTATAGACTAATATATCTATTATCACTTATTTTTGTCTTACTATATTCGTGAAGACTCCAATGGAAAGGTGAGCAGGAGGGAGCAAAGAAAAAAATGGGGACAATTATTATCCCAATATCTCGTCTCATGAATCACTAAAGAATACAAAGAGTATATAATCTGAATCCCATATATCTGCAGTCTTATAATGAAAAAATTAAATAAAACGTATCTATCCTAAACCCTAAACATTTTAATCTAAATGATTGAAAAATATTAAAAATGAGCATGGCACTTTAAACCAAATAATTCTATATACATCAAAGATTAGGTCTCAAATCTCATGAACACTATAGCATCATCTATCACAAAAAGGTGGTATATGAAAGTTTCTCATTAAGCCCATTTGGGGCTAATGTCCCAAACTTTTTAATCCACCACATTTCCCTTTGTAGCAATAGTTCTTGCCTGTTGCCACCTCTTCTTGGGACTGGAAGATGATCTATCGCCACACATTTTAACGATGTTAAAGGATGGCCTTTTTCCAAAAAGTGTTGTGCGACCGGTTTATCAGACTTATTATCCCCATAGGCCAACCGAATGCTAGACCTGTGTCCTCTTATCCTTTCGCAAAGAGCCATTTCGGTCTTGCCAACATAGTTCAACCCACATGGACAGGACAGCTTGTAGATCACAAAATCAGTACGACAGCTGATTCTGTGCTGAATTTTAAAAGATTGCCCTGTATGTGGATGATTAAAACTTTTGCACAGAATCAGATGTCCACAGGTCACGCAACCCAAGCATCTAACACATCCGTTGTTGATTGTATTCTTATTCACCGGCATATAACTTTGGACTGGATCAGTCTGGACTAGAAGGTCCCTTAGACTCTTGCTGTTTTTATAAGAAAACATTGGTTTATTGTGGAGACTGTCTGGAAGGCTATTATCATTTTCTATAATGTGCCAATTTTTGGTGATTGCCTGACAAATTCTGGTGGTGGACTTATTATATGTCATTGGAAAAGGAATTCTTATATTCTCATCCCGAGGCTGTTTCGCCCCCCCAGCCATGTATTCTCTGGCTTTTCTGAGTGCTCTATCCAGTACCTTACGTGTGTAGCCTCTTTGTGCAAATTTATCATACATTTTTTGTATTTGTTGCTATTAAGTTAAAGCAAATAACGGATACATTAGAGTTGTGATAACAAAATAAAAAAATGAGAAGTTTTTAAACTTTTGCACAGCAAAGTCATTTGGTTTGGCGGAATTGATTTGTCAAAAAAAAATTTAAAAAATTGCTCCGGGTGATGAAGGTTTTCTCCACGTGGCATTTAGAGTTTGACAAATTTCGACCATGCAATTATTTCAGGAAAACCAAGTGAGATGTTCCACTTTTTATCTCTGTTGATCACTTCTCTCTTGACCTGTGAATAAAATTAACATTTAGTGGCTATCCCTTAGCCACCAATCAAACAGCTTTTTTTCCACATTCATTTTTTTTTTTGTCGCCGTGGACAGAACTTCAAATCGTACGCAAAAGTGATTTTCATTCCTTGTTTAATTTTTTTTCATGATTCCGTCATGTGCTGACTCAGATCTATGGAATACAAATAAATCAACAATCGCCCAAATTTCAGACGAATCAGGATTTGTTTGAAACTGAATGCACAACTCTTCTGATATAAAACAAAAATTAAGTTGCGCTGTAACTTTACGTATCTTTCATAAGTATTCCAACTCTCATATAAAAGTGCACTATGCCTTTAAGGTGAAAAAAGGGTAGTGCGGAAAACACTGTGCACTATTGTTACAATAAAGTGCATCAAACAAAAGTGCAAAACAGTGTACACACACTTCCTTGTAAAGTGCATAAAAATATATAATAAAGTGTAAACACACTCAATACAAAAGTGCGTAAAACATACAGTGCAAAAATAACTTCAAAGTGCTTAGAAATCACTTACAAAACTTGTTCCATTCATAGAATAGATGTAAGGAATAAAAGAAAACAATATAGTGTAATATGGTAAATACCAATAACAGGGAGCAGGTGGAGACAAATCATTTGGATAGGTATCTCACAAGGAATCCACCAGACAGCAGCTTTCTTCCAATAACCTTTATTAGTTAAAACAGGGAGATGTTTAGCATAACCCTCCCTGGAATTAAGTCCCCCATAGATGGAGTGCTCTGAGCACTATTGGGTTCAATTGCCCGCTCTGAACATGTCACTTGCTACCCTGGTTCTGGGAGGCAGGGCAATAACATCACATGCAGCATGACAACGTCACTCAGAATGACATGTTTAGCCAATCCTCAGATCTGCCCTCTCACTGCTACCAATGGTATTTATGTCCAAAAAGTCAGAGAATACCTCCTTGTGATTGGCTATCCCCCAAAAAACTTCATTTCCAATGCAATTAAAACATATAGAACAAATGTCCATACCAATTAGGGATATCAGAATGTCCATGCTTAAAGGCAAAGAACTATTAATTGCATTAAAAAATATATTGCACAGATAATCTAATGGGACAAATGAAAACACATATTGAAAATAATTAAGAATGCACAAACGTATACTTAAAAAATATTAAAATTGCTAAATTATATCAAAACAGACTCACTCTAGAGAAATACTAATTCAAAACTAAATATGTAGCAGTATCCTAAAATGACTAAATAATACCTAACAAATAAAGATTAAATCAAAAAGAAAGATAGATAAAATACCTGCACCTTGAAAAGAGAGAGATGGGGAAAAAGGAAGACATTAGATCACATAATCTCCTGTAGATAAGAATTTTATATAATGTTTTTTTATTAAAAGCTTAAAAGGTAAAACTATAGTTAACCCATTAGGTTCCAATGTCCTCAGTTTATGTGCCCATTTAATTTCCTCTCTACTTATATTTACAATATGATCACCCCCTCTCCATGACTTTTTAACTGTTTGTATTCCGAAAAATATGAGTCCCATCGGATTCATGTTATGATATTTCTTAAAATGTGCAGATACGCTATGTTATTTATAGCCCTTTAAAATATTATTCACATGCTCACCTATTCTTTTATGCAACGGACATATTGTGCGGCCTACACATTGCAGGACACATGGACAAAATATCGACTCTACTTATAACACAAGTATACCGTACCCAAAATGTTGAATTTGAATAGTCCTAAGCAGGTTGATTTAGAACACAACTGCTCAGTGAAAGACATGTCAACTATTATCGTTACAACGGCACCATAAAAAGGAATATCCTGGATTCCTGGCAGATCAGAGTCTTCAAAGATGGATCAATTCATATGCTCTCATGATTTTAATTCTAATTTATCACAATATATACTGTAGTTGGGAATGAACAGTCAATATTTTTATATTCTACTGACTTTTTGGAAATTGTCAAATCTGATTAATTTTCTTGCAAATACCCTAAACTATTTAATATTTTGTATAATGTTTTGTATCCCAGCTACTGATTGATTGAAAATATATATGCCTTTGATTATTTACATTTTTTTTCTGACACTCTTAGAATGATTGCTAGAAAATAGATACTTTGTAGCAAATACATGTTTATAATGTTTATAGAACTTTTCAGATGTCCCTGAACACCTGTGATCAATATACAGCCTAGCTGACCTATCACATACAAATTAAATATTATGTTTATATGTTTTACATGACACTGTAGTGAAGGAGTTTTGTTGAAATATAGTTCATATGTCATTGTAACAGTTAAGTCATAACATTCAAATGCCTTTGATATTATTGAAACAAAATACATGTGTATTTATACTTGCATATACACTAATCAGCTACAACATTAAAATCACCAGCCTAATATGGTGTAGATCCCCCTGTGCTGCCAAAACAGCTCTGATACATCGAGGCATCGACTCCACGAGTCCTATGAACGTGTCCTGTGGTATCTGGCCAAGACATTGGCATCAGATCCTTTAAGTCCTGAAAGCTGCGAGGTAGGGCCTCCATGGATAAGATTTGTTATTCCAGCACATTCCACAGAACCTCAATCGGACTGAGATCTAGGGAATTTGAAGGCCACGGCCAACACCTCTCATGTTCCTGAGCAACTTTTTCAGTGTGGCAGGGTGCATTAACCCACTAAAAGAGGTTACTAACAACAGGGAACACCATTGCTATGACAGGTGTATGTGGTCTGCAACAATCTCCAGGTAGGTGATACATGACAAAGTAAAATCCACATGAATGATAGTAACCCTGATACAGGTTCGCTGGTTGTCCTTCCTTGCACCACTTTGGTAGGTACTAACCACTGTATACTGGGAACACCACACAAGACTTGCTGTTTTGGACATGCTCTGACAAAATCATCTACAAATCACTATTTGGCCCTTGTCAAAGTTACTCAGATCTTTTCGCTTGCCCATTTTGTCCAGTTCTTACAACTAAAATTCAAAAAACTGCCCGATATATCCCAGGTACCATTGTAGCAATATATTATTCACTTCACCTGTCAGTGCGGTTTTAATGTTGTGGCTGAACAGTGTATGCAGGTATGTACACATATATACAGTACAAACATTACACAATTTTTTTATGTCTATGCCTGGTGTTGACTGTATGCAAATCTTTAGATTTTGTTTTGCAACAAAGTGTACAGAGGCATTTTACTCCCCTAGTTTAGAAAGGATTCTTTATAAACTGTAAACAGATTATGACCAGCAGGAGAAGAGTCGCTTAGTGCATCTGAGCTTCTGAAACATTGTTATGAGGCATGATTGCATTATGTTTCATTTTAATATGTTATTATTTCAGGTGTAAAGATAGCCATAAAATTTAATATTGCATTTCATCAGGCATTATGTTACATCGTCTATGCTAGGAAAATTCATTACGTAAAGACAGTTACACTTGGCACCAAATTAATTTTTTAGACTAACGCAGACATTTTTGCTGATATCTTAAATTGTTTTTAGACAGCCCTGTATTAATTTGTCTAAAAAGAATCACAAGCAGTAAACATCATCTTACATAAATAACCTCTCAGTTTATAAGATAACCATCACTTATCGCAAATAATAAAATTATATGCTTTGTAAGGAAGTGTCAAGGTTTTTAAAAGCATAAATGTGGTGTGGACACATTCTAATCCTTGTTAAAAGGAATAGTGACACGCTAAAAGACCCAAAACTCTATGTGCATTTTAATTATTTCAAAACTATTCTAAAATTCTGATATATATATATATATATATATATATATACTATATAGCCACAAGACTTGCTTTTTCCACAGAAATCTCACTTTAACAGTGCTTTTACTACTGCAAGGGATTCAGAATTTCGGAACAAGGTTGCCCGTCATCTCTACGAAAAGAGGGACACATTTTTGTTGCCCAGGAAGCAAAACATCTCTGGGTCCACTCACGAACATCGTGTGCCCCGTCATGGGCATTGTCTGCTGAAAGAAGTCAGCCTGGGTGTATCCGTTAGGGTCAGAACCCAGGCAAGCGGCCCAAAACCATCGAGGAGCTTATCCTGTGCTCCCTTGAACCCTTTTTAGACCCCTTTTCTTGGGCCTCTACCGTGCCATGAAGACCAGAATCATCTGGTCAAATTCTGGGGTATAGGTGACCTTATCCAAAGTGAAGGTCTGGGGCACTCTGATCTCAGTCACTTGTGGACCTCCTTGTACAGTGCCTTCTGTAGCCAGATCTCCCAAAGGCGTGGGTGGCAAATGTTTGTCGGGTCAAACAGCTTTGGCCCGTGGTGTCAATAAATAGCTCGCCGTCCAGCTGTGCCAAATACAGCTTTTCCTCCACATCACCCACATGCTGGGGCTCACCCAGAAAGGTTTCCTTCACAAAGGAGTTGGGACTCTAAGTCCCGTGATCAGAATGGGGATCTTCTGCTTGCCACTCAACTAAAAACAATAGTGATGGTGGGACCTCGTCCAAGGAAGCATCATAAGTTGAAGGGTTTACAGGCCATGTACATTTTCCCTTCTCTAGGGGAGCTTAACCCTTTGCGGGTTTTGATTTTTGACCCTCCGCCTATCCAGTGGCGCTTAGCTCCTTGGAAGAGGAGTCTGACTCCTCTGAAACGTCTCTCTGTTGGGAGCATTTTGCGGGTGCTTTGGTTGTGTCTGGAGTGGCTTGAATGCCCTGGCTGAGGTCTTCTCCACAGAAGTGGAAACTGCCACATTAATTACTGCCTGGAGGTCTCAGGGCATCTGAGTCTTCCATTATTAGCACCCAGCATACTTTGGGTTCATCCAATGGATTCGTGAGTAAATAGACAAATTGGGAGCAGGGACTGCAAGATGTTATGGTGGTCAAGAATGCGACCCATAGTAATGTATGTAGAGGCAATGCTGGGGGTCACCGAGGTAAAAGGAGACTGCAAGCACAGCTCCACTCGGCTGCGGTATATGGGGGCTTACCCCGAGCCGGGCTACTAGGTATAAAATTGACCGGCTGAACCACCCCTAGCTTAATATTAACCTTGACTGGTCCCTGTAGCAGGCAAGGTGAACAGAAGCCAAGTTCTGCACCGTTTCCAATATATATATATATATATATATATATATATATATATATATAAATCCAAGGCTCCTGCACTTCAACTTTAACAAAATAAATATCTGGTGCTCTGGTCACATAAAGTATAAATAATGAATGAATACCGGCACTCCAGGATTTGGTAAAAAAAAAGAGAGGTTAGTTCTTCTTCATTTCTTACAGTTCCAGTCAGCGTTTCAGCTCTTGCACAGAGCTTTCATCAGGACATTGTTTGTTTGGGCTATGCTCTTGTCAGAGCAGTTCATAATCCTACAACGCAAAACGTAGGCCAAGCCTAACAAAGATAAGTATATTTAGAAGTATGTACATTGCAGTGTAACAAAAAAAACAAAACCAAGA
Source organism: Pelobates cultripes (assembly GCA_933207985.1). Lineage (NCBI taxonomy): Eukaryota > Metazoa > Chordata > Amphibia > Anura > Pelobatidae > Pelobates > Pelobates cultripes. The sequence continues at coordinate 316,423,714 of OW240915.1, forward strand.
AGCAAATTCACCTAGCGCAGCATAAATATAGAAACTACTATGGCTAGTAGAGAGATCAGACAACAAAACAGAAAAACAGGCACGTAGAATAGAAAGGACTGCAGCATATTACCAACCATTAGAGGTGGCTGGGTTCCCACCACAATTCCTAGTGGTGGGAGGAGCCCAAGTGAATAAACCAGAACAATTCAAGAAAAATAGGATATAGAATATTATTAAAACATAAAAGCAAACCAATGTCAAGGAGTACAGTAGACAGAAACATCAAGGACTAGTTGGGGGCTGATTGTCGTACAACACACTCACTGGTTAGCATCATAACTGCAACGTCAAAAAGTATGGCCAAAAAAGTTATAAATTGATTTGCATGTCCTAGAGTGAAATAAGTATTTGATCCCCTATCAATCAGCAAGATTTCTGGCTCCCAGGTGTCTTTTATACAGGTAACGAGTTGAGATTAGGAGCACTCTCTTAAAGGGAGTGCTCCTAATCTCAGCTTGTTACCTGTATAAAAGACACCTGTCCACAGAAGCAATTAATCAGATTCCAAACTCTCCACTTTGGCCAAGGCTAAAGAGCTGTTCAAGGATGTCAGGGATAAGATTGAAGACCTACACAAGACTGGAATGTGCTACAAGACCATCACCAAACAGCTTGGTGAGACGGTGACAACAGTTGGTGCAATTATTCACAAATGGAAGAAACACAAAATAACTGTCAGTCTCCCTCGGTCTGGTGCTCCATGCAAAATCTCACCTCGTGGAGTTTCAATGATCAGGTGAACAGTGAGGAATCAGCCTAGAACTACATGGGAGGATCTTGTTAATGATCTCAAGGCAGCTGGTACCACAGTCACCAAGAAAACAATTGGTAACACACTACGCTGTGAAGGATTGAAATCCTGCAGCTCCTGCAAGGTCCCCCTGCTCAGGAAAGCACATGTACAGGCCAGGGCCGGATTAAGAGCACAGTGGGCCTGGTGCTGACATTTATGATGGGCCTAATTACGGAATCTTATCGACCAAAAACACTAAAACAATCATACCTCCCAAGCGTCATGTATCTGATGGAGATGGTGCTGGAGGGAAACTCATAGGATGCAGCTATAAGAAAACACATAATCTATGCTAATCTCTAATTTATGCTTTCATCTTTCAAGTAAATCCATAACCCCTAACAGCAGTGTCCAGTGAAGCAGGAAGTCAAAGGGCGTGCCACTGGCGCGAATCACGTGACAAGACCTGCCTAAAGGGGTGAACATGCCCAAAAAGGGGGCAAGTTTGTCCAAAGAATTGGAAGGTCAGCCTGGCATGAATGCATGTCAGGCTGCCTGCCAATCCTGCAGGCTGTCCAACTAAGGGCATACTATGCAGGCAGCACCTTGAGCTTGACATAAATGCGACTAATGATGCGCTGACTCCATTCTTTCTAAGGACTGTCCCCTAGCACTCGCTGGTCCACTTGTCTCCTTACCTTCTTACTAGCAGACGGAAGTTCCTGGTACATAGTCTGAGACAGAGAAAAGGTGTCTGTAGTGAGTGTAGAAGAAAGGGGACATGCCACAGTGTTAGAGAGACCAACGTCTGCATTACCTAAACTAACTTTAAAGTCAGCCAGTGCACACAAGTTTTGTTCCCATACATCCCTCTTAAGATTCAAAACTTAAAAGGACACTATAGTCACCAGAACAACTACAGCTTATTGTATTTGTTCTGGTAAGTAGAATCATTCCATTCAGGCTTTTTGCAGTAAACACTGTCTTTTCAGAGAAAATAACTCCACTGGCCGCTCCTTAGATGGCTGCTAGAGGTGCTTCCTGGGGCAGTACTGCCTATTGTGCAGCACTGCCATTCAGTGTCTCCACCCTCTGCATGAACTTTCCTCATAGAGATGCATTGATTCAATTTATCTTTATGAGGACATGCTGATTGGCCAGGGCTATGTTGGACTTGTGCTGGCTCTGCCCCGATCTGCCTAGTTGACAGTCTCAGCCAATACTATGGGGAAGTATTGTAATTTGCTCAGACCACCACTTCTGAGCCAGCAGCTGCAGAATTGAATACAAGTAATATTTTACTATATTTGGGGAGGCAAAAAGGAGCTGGGTTGGTGGTTTTAACATAATAGGGTCAGAAATACATGATTGTGTTCTTGACCCTATAGTGCTCCTTTAAGCAAGAGTATGTGAAGAGTAGTTAAGGTTGCCACCTTTCTTGGAAAAAATACCAGCCTTAATCATTTGTATAATTAATTAGTTATGCGTGACATCACATGATGTAAATCACAAGGAGTGACATCAGAGAAAATTCTGTAAACTCACCAACAAACTACTCACAGTTTGATTCTGCTGTATAGATGGATTGCTCCCAGTGTCTCCCTGTCTCCCAGTGTCTCAGTCTCGCAAGTCACCCAGTGTCTCAGTGTCCCTATGTATCACGGTGTCAGTGTCCCCATGTTGCCCAGTCCCCTAGTCTCCGAGTGTCTGTGTCCCCATTTCTCCCAGTGTCCCAATGTCTCAGTGTGTCCCCATGTCACTAGGATACTGGGGACACTGAGAGACATGGGGACACTGAGAGACCCGGGGACACTGGGAGACATGGGGACACTGAGACATTTAGGGAAACTGGGAGAAATGGGGACACCGAGACACTAGGGACACAGACACTGGGAGACATGGGGACACTGAAACATTTGGGGACACTAAGACACTAGGGACACAGACATGGGAACACAGACACTGGGAGACTAGGGGACACTGGGAGAAATGGGGACACCGAGACACTAGGGACACAGACACTGGGAGACATGGGGACACTGAAACATTTGGGGACACTAAGACACTAGGGACACAGACATGGGAACACAGACACTGGGAGACTATGGGACACTGGGAGACTAGGGTACACTGGGAGACTAGGGGACACTGGCTTGGAAACAGACACTTGGGGACACTGGGAGACATGGGGACAGTTACGGACATAGACATGTGGACACTGGGACATATGGGAGACATGGGGACACCAGGCACACTGAGACACTAGGAACACAGATACTGGGAGACATGGAGACACTGAAACATTTGGGGACACTAAGACACTAGGGACACAGACACTGGGAGACTAGGGGACACTGGGAGACTAGGGGATACTGGGAGACTAGGGGACACTGACTGGGAGACAGACACTTGGGGAGACTTGGGGACAGTTGTGGGCATAGACATGGGGACACTGGGACACATGGGAACACACTGAGAGACATGGGACACATACACTGGGAGACTTGGGGACACTGAGACACTAGGGACACTGGCTGGGGGACATAGTGTCTCCGTGTCCCAATGTTTCCCAATGTCCCTATGTCTCACAGTGTCCCCATGTGTCTCAGCATCCCCATGTGTCCCAGTGTCCCCTAGTGTCTCAGTGTTCCCATGTTTTCCAGTGCCCCCAAGTGTCTCAGTGTCTGTGTCCCCATGTGTCCTAGTGTCTTAATGTCCCCTAGTGACAGTGTCCCTATGTGTCCCCTAGTGTCTGTGTCCCCATATGTCCCCAAGTGTCCCAGTGTCCCCATGTTTTCCAGTGTCCCCAAGTGTCTCAGTGTTCACAGGTCTCCCAGTGTCTGTGTCCTAGTGTCTCAGTGTCCCCTAGTGTATGTGCCATCATGTGTCCCCTAGTGTCTGTGTCCCCATATGTCCCCTAATGTCTCAGTGTCCCCATGTGTCTCAGTGTCCCCATGTCTCCCTGCTGACTTTCCCCCCCATCCCTCACTTACCTGAGATGTAGAGCTGCTGTCTGGACTCTCTGTGCTGTGTAGCTGCTCTCCCACGGATCAGTGAGTAGTAGAGAGAGGCAGGGATATTCTGTAATTTCCTATCCCTGCCTCTCTCCACACACAGTGACCCCTACTGGCCGGTGCTTGTATTGCAGAGTAATTTCCATTTATTCTGAGAAAATTACCTGCATTTCATTTGTATTGCCGGTAATTTTGCAATACCGGCACGGCCAGGCAGCCCTTAAATGTGCCATTAAAATAACAGTCAGGTGGCAAACCAAAGAGTAGTGTGTAAAAAAAGAAAAAAACATTTTTTTTTTTTTTTTAAATGGGCCTATTCCATGGGCCTGGGCCTGGGCCTGGAGCTGCAGCTCCATCAGCCCCTATGTTAATCCGGGCCTGGGACAGGCCCATCTGAAGTTTGCCAATGAACATCAGAATGATTCAGAGGACAACTGGGTGATGTATTGTGGTCAGATGAGACCAAAATTGAGCTCTTTGGCATCAACTCAACTTGCAGTGTTTGGAGGAGGAGGAATGCTGCCTATGACCCCCAAAACACCATCCCCACCGCCAAACATGGAGGTGGAAACATAATGCTTTGGGGGAGTTTTTCTGCTAAGGCTACAGGACAACTGCACCACATCAAAGGGACGATGGACAGGGCTATGTGCCATCAAATCTTGGGTGAGAACCTCCCTCTCTCAGCCAGGGCATTGAAAATGGGTCATGGATAACAATGACCCAAAACACACAGCCAAGGCAACAAAGGAGTGGCTCAAGAAGAAGCACATTGAGGTCCTGGAGTGGCCTGGCCAGTCTCCAGACCTTAATCCCATAGAAAATCTGTAGAGGGAGCTGAAGGTTCGAGTTGCCAAATGTCAGCCTCGAAACCTTAATGACTTGGAGAGGATCTGCAAAGAGAAGTGGGACAAAATCCCTCCTGAAATGTGAGCAAACCTGGTGTCCAACTACAAGAAACATCTGACCTCTGTGATTGCCAACAAGGGTTTTGCCACCAAGTACTAAGTCAAAGGTGTCAAATACTTATTTCACTCATTGACATGCAAATCAATTTATAACTTTTTGGACATGCGTATTTCTAGATTTTCTTTTTTGTTTTTCTGTCTCTCACTGTTAAAATACATTATTGGTCACTTTCACTTGATCTATGTATAAAACAACATTTAGTGACTGTCTCTTACCCATCAATCATTAATTTTCCCATCAATCATCTCTTTTATAGGTCCCACAGACAGAATCCAGAATCATAAATGTTAACTAACATTCTCGGCCATTTAGCTTTTCGGATGGTTTACAATTCGTGTACATTTTTGTCTCAGGGTTGGAGAATTAGAGTGATCAAGCCAAAATTGCAATTTGGATCAAAATTAATCTCCACCATCAGGCACCCAGCAACGGGATAGGCTTCAGTGTCAGACATGCTGCTAGAATTATGCACATTGTAGCATCATGATATAGGATGACACGGGAGAGGAAGAACACTTGCAGGTACCATGACATGTCCTTATTTTTACCTTTTATTTTTGTATCATGTTTGTTTTCCTGCATTTCATTATTTGGAATTATTCCCATGACCTGTGTAAAGCCCGTCCAAGTCTATGAAGCTTACGTTAAGCATTTCTTTTGCTCTAGAACCTGGCAGTCTAGCACCTTTTCCATCTTAACATGTATTTAACTAGGATATCAACCTCCAAAGGCAGTTGGGTGAGTGCTGGTGGGCTATTGCTTGCATCCTGTCTCTTACCATTCCCCGATCCTCCTTTGCTTGTGGCTGCCAAACAGATACATTTAGAAGTCATGAATGTAGTGTGATAAAATTGTTCTTAAGCCTAGCAGAAACAAATAAAACTAACATTAAATGTACTATACATTAAATCGTAAATGACTGATGAATCTCTGCAGCTAAAATGTTATTCGGAATGTTATTAGGAATCATAACACAGGGGAATCACAACAAGGATAAAAGGAAATAATGAAGTCCAATGTGACAGATACAGTACTATTAATGCAAAAGATTTGGTAATAACACAAACTTGAGCTAAACGTTACTAGAACAGGTCCAGTAGTAGGTCCAGGTCCAGGAGTAGATTTGAATGCGGAACACAACTCTGGAGTGGAACACATTGATTGGGTTTTCTACTCCCTAAAAATGTAACTTAGTTACTGTTGATCTAGTTCACATGTAAGTATTATAAGGACACTGTGTGATCGTAGGAGCTGTGTGTAAGTAACTCTATATAAGTAATTATAGCAGAGATCATGGTATATATAAAAACAAAGAACAAAAACAGAAACAAAGACAGAGTGAGCCATCAATCCACAGGGGATGAGAAAAGTCTGGTAACAAGCAAGCAAAGAGTCTTAAGAAGGGAACCAATTAGTGAGTAGACCATAGCTCTTGGCAAGATAATTTGATCTCTACAGTCTAAATACAAAATGACTAACCAGCATAACTCCAAGTCTAGTGGCTCAATAAATTAATGCAGAATGCCACAAATATATATATATATATATATATATATATATATATACATATATATATATATATATATATATATATAATGTAATACATCCACTGGTTAATTAGTAAAATAGCCATACAGAAGATCTGTATTTATTTGACTGTAAAGTATATGCAACACAGCGTTTTTTAATAAAATGTTTGTATCTTCAAAAGTTACAAGAACGATTTTGCTCTAGAGAATTCACGATGAAACAATTGATCTTTGTCTTGTCGACGGAAAAGATTTTGAAATTCATGTTCTGAAATATGTCAGAAATACCTGTAAATAAACACAAATCAAAAGTCGGTTTTCAGGAGATTTATATATTTTTTTCTTTTTGAAGATAGCTTTGTGTTTTTTTTCATTTGGTTTGCAGCAGTCGAAGGACTGTTTTCTATACAACATCCGAAGATTCCGACCTACTTTGATATTATGTGCGTGTCTTAGCAACAGCAATAAGTTATTCTGAGTTTAGAGATACTTTTACTATAACTTTTATCAAAGTATTTACTATAGGGATTTCAATTTTCAAAATAGATTATTCGGTATGAAATCTTTCAAATTATACAGGTAAGTTCTTAATTATTATTATATGTTAATTCAGGGGTTCGTTCAGTGAGCATCCATTTGTAATGAGATGATCATTGAAATTTAGAAATGTTAAATTTTTTTTGCATTTTTTTCACTTCAGCTATCAAATCACCACAATTGCTGTTTAGGGAATATATCCCTTGTTCCAATGAATGTACTTAAAGGGACACAACAGCATTAGGAATGCAATTATGTATTCCTAACCATTTAGTGTCCCTTTCCCTAACTGTCTTGCAGGATTCTGTAAGGCTCATGATCTGTGAACCATTTGGGTTGAATTTTTTGTGTTTGTTCTGTTTTCAAATAGCTTATATGCCTTTGTCTATTAGTTTTATCCTTGTACTTATTGTATTGTTTCTATTTTTAATTTTTTTCCCTGCTTATGTTTCTTCCTAGTGGTATGAATAAACCCTATAGTGCTTTTTAGGCATCCTATATAAAATTGTTTAATTATTATGTGTTAAGAAAGTTAATCTCTTGCACTTACCACACCTTAGTTAAAATGCCACAATTTCAGATCTGTATTTCCATTGGTTGCCTGCCAACCTTTTGCATATTTGCACATGTGAGCACATTCTGTGAACCCGTACCATTATTTTGTAATCGTATAATGTTCCTTTTATTTTGTGTATTTTGCAATTGCTTGTTTTTTCGATTGCTTGGCAACCACACTTATATTTACACACACAGGTGATTAAGCTCATTGATTCTCCCTCCGTGTAATTTCAATGAGAATGTTTGTGTTTGCTTTGCAACCATGTCTTCACGAAAGTCCTTCACAAGACTGAAACATTAATGTACTTTTACTTCTATGAATTGCTAAATAAAGAGCAATGTTGAATTAATGTAACAACCTTTCGAGGGCTCTTATCTCTCCTTCGTTATATACATTATGTAGTTATTTCAGTGGGCAGCTCATGGTCTTGAATGCCGTACTACAGGGATAAAGACGTCGTCCATGGGACTATTTATATGAAAAATAATTAATCTACAGATGACCTCATGCAGAACTAGGGCCTACACATCCTGGTCTGCCTGAGGTTAGTGGGACTTACAATCCCTAGCAGCAGCTTACGCCTTTTTAATGACAGCATCTGAAAGACTGTAACACACTAATCTCAGGTAAGTCATGGTCATGTATGTTCCACTAAAGTACTTACAGGAATGTTCACCTCTTAACCCCTTCCCTAAACTATGCCCTCTCTTAACAATAACACCTTTACTTTCACTAAACATTATCTTCTATACAACACTATAATTAAACATTAACGTTTACACTATACTACAGAACACCTATGCTTATATTTACCATTAACCCTTACACTTAAACCCTACAGCACCTTAAAGGAACACTCTCCCCATAACAACGTAGGCTTCATTAAGCTGTTATTAGTGTAGGAGTGTCTGGGGTTCTTCTAACTTTCAGGGGGCAAACCATTTAAACATACAGGGTTTAAACCTAGCAATGGTTATATCACATATAGACAGACATAGATTACTAAGACCACACAACCATTGCCTGTCTGGGAGTGGAGAGGCTACCCTGCCCCTTTTTATTTATTTATAAAATATTGTACTAGTATGGATGCATTAGGATTCCTCTTGTTTTCAAGTAAGTCCTGGTCCAACAGACATTACATTGTTACAAGAGGGTACAATATAATATTAAAAATAGTTTTAATAGTTATGTTAAAATACACATATAAACATTTAACACAAGACAGATTAGAAATATAATCAGCCATGATTACAGGTGCAGACTGTACTGAGATTTGTTGAGAGAGATCTCTTAAATGATTTTAGAATGGAGGAAGATTTGATTGTGTCCTTGATGTTATTCCATAATTGCAGTGCTCTGCAGGAAAATTGAGGATCGAGAAACTTTCCTTTTGTATTGTGGGATATTAAGTTAATTGCTGGTACTCTACTCAGGTAGGGTGGGAGCTTCCAAGAAAAGCTCTTATGCACAAGGCTGGAAAGATGAAGGGTGCATCTGGATTTCAGCGAAAGAGAGTTCAGCTCTTTTTTTGTAATTCTTTTTTTTTCCAGTGCGTAGAAATTTCACAGGATAACAATTGCCATCTTCATGTTATAGTATAGTAACAACATAAAATAGATAATGCATGACAGAATACTTGCACTAATTTTAGTATACAGTGTTACTAAAACTAGTATATCACGCAACATTGAAAGAAGAAAAAAAAGAAAAAAAGAAAAGTGGAAACACTTGTTGAATATAGAACATGTGTTTTCAGATGCACATGATCTATATTATGGTAGCTATCAAACAAGCAAAGCCATCAAAATAAAATATGGGAGTTCAGAATGTGTGCAACTAAGATGATAAACGTCAGTGTTCCAGTTTCAGCCAATACCATAGTTAGGGTCTAGGTGGGATCCGGTTTTGCTGGTAAGTATTGGGTGCTGAGCAGCTCCTCTTCCTCCTCCAGACCACACAAGGAGATCCCCCAGGGCAGATGATGCCTTGTCACCATAGGGCCCCATGTCTTCAGTGGCAGGGCAGAGACTCTAAAGGGCTCTTGAAGTCCCACAGAGTTGTGGCCGGCAGATGGGTGCAGCGGCCATCTTGGCTCTCAACCTGGGAGATGAGCAGGGTATTGAATCCCCTCTGGCACTTTCTGCAGGTGCAGGTGGGGTAAGTGCCTGCTGCTCCAGTCGTGTCTCAATCCGGGCCTAGAAGGCAGAGCAGACTGCATTGAAGGCTGCAGTAAACTTGGATTCCCAGCTCTCTGACACATGCTATTGTGGTGTGGCGGCCATCTTAGGAATATCACGTGGCTTTGTCAGGTAAAGGAAAGGCTGCTCAGAATTGGTGGGGACCGAGATAACCCCCTGCCATCCAAAGGGTCGGGGTAACAGCTGAAAGCATCAGGAACACTGGGGCAACCAGGCCGTTTCTCCCTTCCATGGCTACATAGAGTCTAGACCACAGATCTGGTTCAGGCAGAAGGAGTCTCAGGGGTGCTGCAAACGCTCTCAGAGAGTCACCTCTGCTTGCAGGAGAAGATAAGTATGTGAAGGATTACATCCAGAGGTGAGTTGTAGGGCAAAAGGGGAGTTTTGTCTGAGGAGCTCACTTGAAGCACGTCTGTCTACCATGCTTGCCAGGCCCCAGTTCCAGTTTAGCTCTTTTAACATGTCACAATGGTCAGTCTTGAACTATGGGTTAGGTCACATACAATGAGAAAAAGATAGAATATGGGTGGGTTGCTTCACAACGGGGAGCGACTTAAGTATGATAGAAATCTAAATATGTAGGATGTGTGAGTGCTCCTAAAATCAAAGAAAAATTGGAATAGATTTTTCTTTGCTTATATAGTACGAGCAAGTAATCACCATCAAAGTACGATGAACCAAATTCTAAACGCAACACTTTTGTTTTTGCCTCCATTTTTCATGAGTTGAACTCAAAGAACTAAGACTTTTTATATGTACACAAAAGGCCTATTTCTCTCAAATATTGTTCCCAAATCTGTCTAAATCTGTGTTAGTGAGCACTTCTCCTTTGCCGAGATAATCCATCCACCTCACAGGTGTGGCATATCAAGATGCTGATTAGACAGCATGATTATTGCACAGGTGTGCCTTAGGCTGGCCACAATAAAAGGCCACTCTACGACGTGCAGTTTTACTGTATTGCAGGGCCCTGGGGGACCAGGGTGGGGGGATCCAAAAACCAGTCAGTATCTGGTGTGACTACCATTTGCCTCATGCAGTGCAACACATCTCCTTCAGGTTGATCAGGTTGTTGATTGTGGCCTGTGGAATGTGTTCCTATGAAAACATCAATCAATCATTCAAGGGTTTATCATTTATGTTATTAAGAATTTCTCAGATCACAATGCTGTGAGGAAAACAACTGCGATCTGCAAAACTCTAAATCACCAACTGATAAAATGTATCACAGAAATGTGGAAAACATCCATTTGACACACTACAAACAATAGTATGAAAATAGTTATGTATTTATTATTGAAGTCTTCTCGACCACAATGCCAAAGGAAAACATCTGTGGTCTAAATAACTTCAGAATAGAAACAGCTAAAATGTATCAACATAATGTTTGAATTATATGCATAAAACACAAGAAATCACACTATAAAGGGGTTACGCACCTAAACAGTGGATTATGTATGATATATCTAACCCACAAGTAAGATCAGAAAATCATAATGTGCACCAAAAAAACAGTATTAAAATAGACCTGAAGGTATAGATATAACATGTTATAAAAAAATCTCTATATAGAGAAAATAACAACAACCAAGTATGTACTCATCTGTGGGGGGCCCTCCATAGGTCCAAAAGGATGCTGAGACTTCGATCGTGTCCTGAGGTGGTAGAGTAAATCACCAGCGAGCTCAACCCCCTTGTCTCCGTCCTTATTTGGGATGTAGGACGATATGTCCTAAATGTGTATAACGACAGATCCACTGTCCGGGGAGCCTGCCACACTACTTACCAAGGCTGGTGTGGGGGAGCACACCAAGCTGGGACCTCGAGGTTAGTCTCGGCCAGTAACTTCAAAAAAGGCTGCGACTACCTTAAAGAGACAGAAACCGTGTGGTCTGTAAAGGCTGGAACTAAGACAGCAAAGTCAAGGCATTTCGACTCCTATCCTTTATCAAGACTGCTGTCCAAATGGTCCAAATACAGTGCTTATAAACCCTCAACACTAGACAACTAATAGATAATTAATGAAAATTGGTAAAAGCAAGAAATGGAGTGTCCCAAATATATTTTGGTCAAACAGAGAAACAATGTATATAATTACTGGATGAAATGATTAACCAGCTGTATAAAAATACAGTGTAAGTATAACATTCATGTAATATTAACATCTTAAAAATTATAAAAATTATATATATATATTTATGTGAAATCTAAGATGTGAGAGACTGACCTAAATCTATCAAGTATAGGGGAACCAATACTGGACGACACCTCTAATTTGTATATATATTAATATTATAAAATTATGTATATAAAAACCATTTCTAATGGAAATTTAACTGAGGCTAAAATACTTCTCAAATTCGATGTAATGTAAAATATGTCACACCAAGGAGTTATTCAGTTAACCCGGTATGAGATGGTCAAATATTGTTCAGGTTTAAATGATTTGATCTATCTCCTCATTTAAACCATATGGTTTAAGTGTTTTTAGTTTAAATATCCATTTGGTTTCAGCTATATTGAGGTGTCTCTTTTGTTTGGCTGTATCAGAAATCTTACATATCACTTCTATACCCATAACCGATAACTTTCATGGGCTAACTGGAAGAGGCGTGCTACAGGGGATTTACATAGTTACATAGCTGAAAAGAGACTTGCGTCCATCAAGTTCAGATTTGTAGTCTTTGTGTAATATAGCCAGCCTGCGTTCCCTATACCTAACCTTTAAAGGTCTTGTGGTTTGTCCCACATACTGAAGACAGCAAGTACAGGTAAGTAAATAGACTAAAAAAGAAGAGTTACAATTTATCATTTGTTGGACCATAAATTCCTCCTCACCCAGTGTGGATGCAAACAAGGAAGCTCCATGACACAGATGGTCGGTCTTGTTATTACATTGTAGCACAAAGTGGCAGAACAAGTTCTACAATATAATACGTAGCATTTACTGCATAAGCTGTTTCTTTACGCAGGACTTGTTTCTGTGCAGGGCACCTAGTTTTGGATGAAGATTTGATGAGAGTTTTTCCATGTGGGGGCCAAATGATAGATTGGAGTATAGCAGCATACCTATATTTATCAATATTTTAAAGAATGGACTGCGGTCAGTCTGCTATTTGACTTCGTTCTGATTCATAGGTGGGGATTTTGTAATGTATTTGTTTTTTTCCCTAAAGTATTTCCAAATTGAGTTTTAGGTCTATCACACTGCACAAAATTACAATGACTGCAAAGTGCAAACATTTGATCCTTGGAGATTAATGATGAAAAAAATACTAGCTTATTCACGTGAGAAGCACACGTTTCAGCTGCAACATTTTAATCTCAATACTAGAACCGTTACCAGAAATATTTTCTTTTGAAATGTCAAAAATAAAATAAAAAATAAACTTGCGTACTGTTCTTGTATTACCTACAGGGCTATTCACAATGAGACAATTCATTGAGAATTTCAAATTTAAGGCTATATTAACTGAACTAGAAGCATAGTTGACTTTTGCAGGTTGGCTATTTTGGGCCTTAAATTTAAAAGTTGCTTTTAATTCACTTTGAATTCTCACTTTAGTAAATAACCCTTTCTGCGTACAAGTATAGTTTCCAAAATACTGCGATAACACATGCAAAACATATCATACATAAACATTGTCCTCTACATAAAAGAAATATATTTAGAATAACAATAGCAGTTAAACAATAGGATATTTTCAAATTTATAGAAACATAACATGTGATAGCAGATAAGAACCATTTGGCCCATCTAGTCTGCCCAATTTTCTAAATACTTTCATTAGTCCCTGGCCTTATCTTATAGTTAGGATAGCCTTATGCCTATCCCACGCATGCTTAAACTTGCTCATTGTGTTAACCTCTACCACTTCAGCTGGAAGGTTATTCCCCTTTCCTGGTAAGTTTTATCCTGCAATCCATGAACTAGTTTAGTAGCCCTTCTCTGAACTCTCTCTAAAGTATCAATATCCTTCTGGAGATACGGTATCCAGTTAGACTTTACACACATCTACTTTTTCTTCATTTTAATATCTACTTTATTTTTGAAAAAAATATTTTTGCATTGTTGACTTTAGATACAAAGTTTATTGCTCCCTGCAGAACATGTCAAAACTAGGTGAAATAAGTATGGCTACAAACGTACTACCTCGATTTAGTTGATTTATTGCCGATTCTACTGTAGCCTGCCTTCATTCCGATCCCTTTTGTCTTTTAAATTACTCTTCAATGTCAGTTCCGACATCATAAAGATTTAAGCATCAGAATTTATCACTAACCTTCAGCAATTTATATAATTCACTTGAGTAAGGCCAATCATCCTCAGTCAAGAAAATGGGTTTGAATGCAGTGAAGGACATACCTGTAAACAAGGACGTATATCTTAGTCCATCTGTGAGAAACGTACAGTACCTTTGGACAAATCACACATTCCTGAAAAGCTGAAGTGTGTGCTAGTAAAGTGAGCTGTGCCTATTCACAATCCACAATGATTTATGGAAACAGAAGTGAGAGCTGAAAGATCTGGTTAGGTAGGAGTATAAGATACGTTCAATATAAATTAAATAATCCCATTGGTATATCATACCATAATACACAAAAGTACGACTATGTAAACCATTTAACAAAATGGAAATATTAAAAAATAAATAAAAAAAGATGACAAGAAAAAAAAAGTAAAACATTTTAAATTTCTAAAATATGGTAGGTGATCAGTGCTAAATGGCGGTGTAACAGAAAAATACTGCAGACAGATTATTGAATGCTTCTCATAATTTAAAGTAGTATAGCAGAAAGATATACAAAGTAGACCGACAACTAGAGAAATGTAATAATTATGAAAAGGTGCACCCAACTGTCCTATGTACAATATGATGCTCCCTTCTGAGTCATTTATGAGAACACATCTTAAAAATATGAGAGATATTAAATATTATCTAAAAAAAAGTATGCTATAATATGATAGCTACGCACTATGGTAAGAAGGCAGGCCGGTGGGGGCAGTGTTATGCTCTGGGTAATGTTCTGCTGGGATAGTCCTGATATTCATGTAGATGTAACTTTGACATGTACCACCTGTCCCACATCACCTACCTAGAGATTGTTACAGACCATGAACACCCATTCATGGCAATGGTGTGCTCTGATGGCAGTGTCCTCTTTCAATAGGATAATGCACCACGCCACACTGCAAAGATTGTTCATGAATGGTTTGAGGAACATGACAAAGAGTTCAAGGTGTTACTTTGGCCTCCAATTTCCCCAGATATCAATCCAATTGAGCATTTTTATGATATGCTAGAACAACAAAACCAATTCATGGAGGCCCCACCTTTCAACTTGTAATACTTAAAAGATAAGCTGCTAATGAATTTGTGTCGGATACCATAGGACACGTTCAGAGATTTTGTGGAGTCCATCCCTCAATTCATCAGTGTTGTGGTTGTTGTGGAGGATGGCTATTGCAAACACCTGTCTAAGATGCAAAACAGAGTTTACTTACACATTAGAATTTAATAAAATTTAACTTGCCAACTCCTATTCCAAAAATGTGCTCTTATGTATCCACCAATTTACACTACTTTATTTGCTTGGATACTACCTCCTCTCAGCTACCAAAGTATATATTTTCTTTAATTTGACAATTTTTTATTGATTTTCAGCTTGTCGAGGGGGTACAGAAGAGAAGTGGGAGGGGGCAAAGTAATTCTTCACAACTACAGTATTACTGTGTTTCGGGTAAGGATACAGAAGGTAAAATAGGAAAAAGTGGGTAGGGGAGCCCTGTCTTGGTACAGTGAGTAGTTGGTCATTTTACCAAAGTATTTTTAATACTACATTGTATCAATTATATGGATTAAAATATGCATCTCAAAGCTGCCAACATACTAAAAGCATTATACAGACACTCCTCACTTACCGACCGGGTTCCGTTCCTACAACCTGGTCGTAGAATGAATTGGTCGGTAAGTGAGGAGTTAAGGGATTCCCTGCTCTGGTGCATTTGTCTATGTTCGGGGAAACTTCCCCTGAACATAGACGAACTCACCAGAGCAGAAAACCCCTCTAATCTATGTTCGGGGAAATGAGGACCACCTGTAGTTTCATCTATAGTCAAACAACATCAAGATGGACAGGACTGAATTTATAATTAGACATTTTAAAAATATTTTAAAATGATTGAGAGACATCTGAGAATCTTGTACTAAAGGTAAATCTTGCTCTAAAGATGGGATTCAGAACGTGTATGTACACTTTTAAGACAACTTTTAATGCGTGTATGCCACAAAATTGTGTAAAAAGCAGCTAAGGCATCACCAATTATATTAAAAGCTGACTTAATAAAGCACAATATGTCTTACTTATAATAAAGGTAATCATTCAAATCAGTTAGCAAACAGATAAAGGCATTATAAAAGATCAACATGTTAAAGGGACACTATAGCCGCGCAGGCCACTACATCTAGTTGAAGTGGTCTGCATGAAGTGCACCTGTTCCTTTAGCCCTGCAATGGAAAAGATTGCAGTTTCAGAGGAACTGCAATATTGACATTGTAGAGTTAAGACAATCTTTAGTGTCTGTCTTCCAGACGGCCAGTAGAGGCACTTCCCTTCCTACATTATCACGTTTAACCCTTTATTTGCTAGGAGGCAGGAATAAGAGGTTAGGGAGAAATTATTCTTTTTTGTATTGGTAATTATTTATTATATTCATTTAGGCCAATAAAACAAAAAAATAGAAATAAAATGAGTAATATAAAATTTTAATTAAATCATGGCCTTTTTAATTTTGTTTCATATCTAGAAAAACAATAGCTTTTATTGCACTTATAACACCACAAGTAACTACTTAATATTTAACTACAATGTAACACATTGGTATCCATTACAAAAATGCCACAAGGCAAATAAATAGTGCAAAACCTTGCTTAAATAAATTATATTTCGATATCAGTCCACTGCACGTTTAACTGGATCAGTTCCAGGAGCATTTTCAATACCATAAAAAATTCAGTAATCTACATATCCCATTGATCAGTTTCATAAAGTATGATGTAATCTGAAGAAAGGCCTTTGGCCCCAGGAGAAACATCTTTAATTTAGGTTTTATTAGTCTTGATAGAGGTTACAGAATAATGATCTGTGGATAGATCCGTTCCATTCTGTTAATGTCATGCAAGATGAAGGTTCAGGAGTGTGAGTACATGGCTGGCCCATCCATTGGTCCCGGTGAGGCCATGGCTCCAAGCAGCACTTTAAAAGAGGTGTCATTATGTCACTTCTGTACACTTTAAGTTGTCTGCTGTGGGGCCTGGGCCATCTATTTACATATATATATATTTATAAAAAATAAAATGTAAATACTTTATCAAATAAGATTAAAAAACGACCAATGTTTCAGTCCCCGATTGGGACTTTCCTCAGGGTCAACAACAAGACAACCTGTTGTTGACCCTGAGGAAAGTCCCGACTGGGGACTGAAACGTTGGATGTTTTTAAATCTTATTTAATAAAGTATTTACATTTTAAGACCGGTGACCGCACATTCTATTTTGGATTTATATATATATTACAGTGCCAGGCCTCGCTGCCTTGTCCTGTGAAAAGGGGGCCCAGAAGCCTAATCTTGCACCCCTCCTGCAGCTTCATGTCCTCTACTCTTGCGAGCCGTAGGAGTGTGAGTGTTGCCATGGCAACCAGCAGGATGGAAAGATTAGACTTCTGGACCCCCTCTTCACAAGAAAAACATGCTGTGCCACTGGACCACCAAGTAATCTAGTGTTCTCCCTCCCTGACAACGTAAGAGGCAGGAAGGGGGGAAAAGCCCAATTATAAATATTTTTTTTAAATCTGCTCACCCCTTACAGTCCCTATCCAACCCCATTGCACACACTACATGCACTACACAAACACAGACACTGCATCCACTACACACACTCTGCATCCACTATCCACTCTACACCCACTACACACATAAACTGCATCCACTACACATATTATGCCTCCATCACACACACTCACACACACACACATACACACACACACACACACACACACACACACACACACACACACACAGACACTGCATCCACTACACACACTCTGCATCCACTACAAACACTCTGCATCCACTACACATAGACACTGCATCCACTATACACACTACATCCACTACAAACAGACACTGCACCCACTACACACACATTCTTCATCCACTACACACATTCTGCATCCACTACACACACACACACACACACACACACTGCATCTACTATACACACACTGCATCCACTACACATAGACACTGCATTCACTACACATAGACACTGCATTCACTACACACACTGCATAACATAATGGATGTGCACATGGTTTTGTTGGGGTGGGGAGCATTTTGTCCTCAGACCCAGTCAGCAAAATGTCTTGGGATGGCCCTGGGTGAGTAAAATCAGTAGGAAAGTGACAAGGGCTTCTTGAGCTCCTGTTTATGGGATGAAGCAGCATTAGGATATATTAACACTGATTACTTTACCATGACATATATTCCACATCTGCTTTAATACTTTAATATATCATCTCTGGAGAAGAAAGGGGAATTATAATTATGTTTTTTTTGGCCAATTAGTATTTACAGACACCAGCATAAGGCTGGTTAATATCACAAACACACCGAATTTCAGAAAAAGACTCAGTTATGAAGGGGTTAAAGAAAGTGTCTGTCTTCTTGTTGTTTATTATATTTCAGTGACAATGCAGAGTCCTTGTGGCTGTAAATTTGTTCGATTCATACAGTGAGCTGTGGACGTTCACATAGCCATTTACCTATTTAGTGGATCATCGCGGTATTGTTTATACACCCACTCACCATAAACAATAGGTCCCGGCTCCTGAATAACATAATAATACCTTATTGTCTATGGGTGATGACTTACAGCACACAGAGTTTAGTCTGTTGTATAGAAAATGTAACCATATGTGAAATTCAGACGCCATCTGTATGTATTATATAAAATCTCCAGAAAATATATACAGATATCCCAAGGCTAGTATATTACTTTCATTCTACCCTATTTCTCTGCATTGAAATTCCTCCCATTTCACTAGTATACAACTCTGATACTGTTCTGGCTTTGATGCTAAATCTCTGCAATATGCACAGTTAATGAAGAGAGATGGTAAGCAGATTCTTTAAAGGGACACTCTGGGCACCATAACAACTTCATTGGAATTAAGTTGTTATTATGTGAGGATGACCCAGATGCTGGTTTACCATTAAGGTTTAAACCATTAATGGCAGTTCAACCCTAAAATCGTCAGTCTGGTGCCGTCAGCTCTGTCTCTACTTTTCAGTCTCAGGCTTAAATTTAGGAAGCCTTTCGACGGGGTCTCGCTGAAGGGGTGAGCGTATCAGCTAATGCTCTCAGCATATCAGTAGCCCCCCTTTCCTTTAAAGGGACACTGTAGGCACCCAGACCACTTCAGCTCATTGAAGTGGTCTGAGTGCTGTGTCCCTTTTGCACCTAGTGCTGCAATGTTAAACATTGCAGGTCCAGAGAAACTAGAGTGTTTACATTGCAGCTCTAAGTCTGCTCTACAATGGCTGTCTACCACATAGCCACTAGAGGGCGTCCTGTCCTTTGCTCCAGTATCTGACGCTTGACGTTCTTACGCTCTGCATAAGGACATCCAGTGTCAGATTTTTGCCATAGAAAAGCATTGATTCAATGCTTTCCTATGGGGAGGTCTAATACGCGTGCAGCATTTGCTGCACATGCGCATTAGACCCTGCTCGTCGCAGGACGGAGATTCAACCCAGCGCCGAGGGACATCTGGGATTAGTTAAGTAAATAAAGGGTTTTCAACCTTTAATTTACTGGGTATGAGGGGGCACGAGGGAAGGGGGAGGCAGAGGGATCGGTAGTGCCAGGAATATAGCTTTGTATATAGTATCCCTTTAAGGAACATTGGGTTTGCTGCTGTTTTCCATTATAGCTTTAGAAAAGGGATTTTTTTTCCCGATGCTGACACACCTCTCTCTATGGGATGCATTTTTACATCTTCATTGGAAAAAAACAAACCAAGGAGAACTTGCTATTTTTATATAATTGAAATGTTAATTAGTGTGTGATAACAAGACTAACACATGGATTACATTAGGAACTGGCAGAAAGAAATGTACAGATTTCAGATGAAGCAACGATTCAATCAGATTGGAAGAGATGGAGCATGTTAACAGCTGTATTGTGAATGCAGTGTGGATGTATCCAGGTTTGGGGGGAAAGCCAATGCGTCTTGTTTTTTCAACCATATTCTTAATTGTTTGTCATATACTGCAAAAAGAATAAAAATGGTCAAATTGAAAAAAACATGTTTTGGGGAGGGGGGAAGGCAGAATTCTTACAAGAATGGTTACAAAAGATCAAAAGACTCCATTTCAGTGCATGTCAGATTAACAAAGGAATTACAATCTGCATTAGCTCAACAGAGATGTTCCAAGAGTCTCACCTTTTAGGCATATGATAAATAACCTTTACTATAAATAATCAAATAATATAGTGACATGAAGTGTTCTATAAAAAGAGCGTACTGTGTCATGAACACTCTATGCTGAATAATGTAGATTTAAATCAGCTGTAGTTTAATTTGTTTAAATCCTATTGTTTTGGCACTAACATAGATATCCTTAGATATTAACAGTAACATATTTATATTGTATGTTGGGCCATATTCACACGTATTATTAGAGTAACTACATTTCTATTTTATTCATTTCTTTTACAAAGCAAAAATAAAATCAAACTCATAAATAGAGATGAGCGGACACCTGGATGTTCGGGTTCGCCAGGTTCAGCCGAATTTCGACAAAAAGTTTGAGTTTCGGCCTCGAACTTGACCCGAACTTGACCCTGAACCGAACCCCATTGAAGTCAATGGGGACCCGAACTTTTGGGCACTAAAATGGCTCTAAAAAGTCCTGGAAAGGGCTAGAGGGCTGCAAAGGGAAGTAAAATGGGGGTAAGAGTAGAACAAGTACCCTGCAAACACTTGGGGTAGCCTCCAAAATATTGGGACATATAAAAAAAGAAATGAAAGAATAAGTGCACTTGAGTATAACAATGGCTGGGTGAGGCCGGTATAAATGTCTATTCTGCACAAGGTACAGACAAGTCTGGTGGGATACATGCCTGGTTCATTTTAATAAACGTGAGCTTGTCCACGTTGGCTGTGGACAGGCGGCTGCACTTGTCTGTGATAACGCCCCCTGCCGTGCTAAACACACGTTCAGACAATACACTGGCTGCAGGGCAGGTCAGCACCGCCAAGGCATAAAGGGCATGCTCAGGCCATGTGCCCAATTTGGAGACCCAGAAGTTGAATGGGGCAAACCCATCAGTCAGTACGTGTAGGCATGTGAACACGTACTGTTCCATCATGTTGCTGAAATGCTGCCTCCTGCTAAAACGTTCCATATCAGCGGTGGTGCTGGTTGTTGTGGCGTGCTGACAAAGCTTTTCCACATTTTGGCCATGCTAACCCTGCCTTCTGAGGTGCTGGCGGTGCCCCAGCTGCATTGGCGACCTCTTCCTCCTCCTCTGCCTTCGCCTTGTGCTTCCACTGAGCCCCTGGTGTCATTTGGGAATGCCCTCAGCAGCGCGTCTACCAGCGTGCGCTTGTAGTCGCGCATCTTCTGATCGCACTCCAGTGAGGGAATTAAGGACGGCATGTTTTCCTTGTAACGGGGGTCCAGCAGGGTGGCCACCCAGTAATCAGCACAAGTTAGAATGGCAAGGACAAGCTGTCCTCTGTGTCCTCCGTATCCCCCAGCCATGCTCCAGTGATGCCCATGAGATGCGTTGGGTTCCACCCTGCTGTGAACACGGTTCCTCCTCCTCCTCATCCTCCTCCTCCTCATCCTCCAGAACTGTGCCCTGGCTGGACAATTGTGTACCTGGCCTATGCTGGTGCAGGAACCCACCCTCTGAGCCACTTGTGAATAACTGGCCTGATAACCGTGGAAATTACCACTCTTCCTCCTCCTCTTCCTCCTGTGCCACATCCTCTTCCATCATCGACCCGAAGCATTTTTTTTTTCAAGGAGACATAGAAGTTGGATAGTAAGGCTGACAACAGTGTAAGTGGCACTGGCCATGTTGGTGGAGTACTCGAAACAGTGCAACATGGCACACAGGTCTCGCATGGAGGCCCACTCATTGGTGGTGAAGTGGTGCTATTCCGCAGAGCGACTGACCCGTGCGTGCTGAAACGCCTGCTGCTGCTCGCACAGTCTCTCCAGCATGTGCCAGGTGGAGTTCCACCTTGTGGGCAGCGCAGACAGGGTGAGAACACCGAAAGCGCACACAGACGGCCCGCACTTTGCAGCTCTGATATATCTGGGTAGTTTTTCAGGAATTTCTGCACCACCAAATTCAGCACATGCGCCATGCAATGGATGTGCGGCAAACTGGCTAGGCCCAGAGCTGCTACGAGATTCCGCCCATTATCGCACACCACCAGGCCGGGCTTGAGGCTCAGTGGCAACAACCACTCATCGGTCTGTTATTCCATGTCCGTCCACAGCTCCTGCGCGGTGTGGGGTCTTTCCCCCAAACATATGAGTTTGAAAACAGGCTGCTGTCATTTCCCCTAGGCTGTGCTGAAGTTGGTGGTGAAGGTGTTATGCTGACTGGATGAGGAGGTGGTAGAGGAGGAGGAGGCAACAGGAGGCAAAGAGAAATGCCCTGCAATCCTCGGTGGTGGAAGGACATGCGCCAAACTGCTATCTGCCTCGGGCCCAGTCGCCACTACATTTGCCCAGTGTGCAGTTAGGGAGATATAGCGTCCCTGCCCGTGCTTACTGGTCCACGTATCAGTGGTTATGTGGACCTTGCCACAGATGGCGTTGCACAGTGCACACCTGATTTTGTCCGCCAATTGGTTGTACAGGGAAGGGATGGCTCGCCTGGAAAAGTAGTGGCAGCTGGGAACCACGTACTGTGGGACAGCCCCTGCCTAAACATGTCCGTCTCCACGTGACTGAATGACAGCATTTCAAAGGCCAGGAATTTTGAAATGCTGACATTCAGGGTCAGAGATCGCGGATGGGTAGGGGGGTACTTCCTCTTTCTCTCCAGTGATTTATTGGACTGCAGGAAATGCACTGCAGGCCGCAAATGTATTATTTAGCACCAAACAAATTGACTTTTTCAAAGTGCGATGTAACCACAGTATTTGATGGTTCTATTTCACTCTCAGATATGAAGTGCACCGCAGGCAGCAAATGTACTATTTAGCACCAAA
>OW240915.1:316446699-316518487 GCA_933207985.1 Pelobates cultripes
TAAACACTGGGTATTTTTAAACTCAGGACAAAATTTGAATCTATTTAGCAGTTTTTTTCATTCGCTTTTGTAGATGAGTAAAATATTTTTCAAGTAAAAGTCAAAAAACATGTATTTTTTTCAATTTTTCATCATATTTTTTATTTTTTTTAAATTAAAATACATGAGATTATATAAATAATGGTATGTAAAGAAAGCCCCTTTTGTCCTGAAAAAAACAATATATAATTTGTATGGGAACAGTAAATGAGAGAGCTGAAAATTACAGCCAAACACAAACACCACAAAAGTGTAAAAATATGCCTGGTCGCAAATGTACAACATCGCAAAAACAGTCCAGTCCTTAAGGTTAAATGTCAGACGTGTGAGACGTTTTATCCTGCAATAAGTAGAAAATAAATTGCCTGCTCTGCCATCTGAATTTATTTTTGGTTTTACATTTTGAGTTCATGGCGTCTTTTAGATTAGAGTTAAATTGTGTCGTCAAGTAAGAGAGGAAATTGTTTATTAGGAAATCAGGAGTGGGCTATAGAAAAGTAGTTCCTACTTAAGTCACATATGGATCAAGTAATGACAAAACATTTAGACAGGGGACTAATTTTTAATTTTATTTTTTGTGCGAGTAGTGGAAGTTTACAGGTATGCATATGGTACCCCAACGGCATTCCATATGCTAATTTCAAGACATTAGTTACAGTGGGGGTTAGGTAGACAATGCACTTTTTTTTTGTGATATTGCGTAATGATAACAAGCTAATAGGTGTTGCTGAATGGTATAACATGTTAGATTAGGATTTCGTTTAACTCAACTTTTTGCACATCATATTGTAGTTATGTTGCCATGACAGTAATCTAAGACATAGAGGTCACTTAGCTGTAGGATTAATGCGCATTTTTATGATTAAGTGAAGTATGTGTTACAGGCTAAGCTCATATATGCTTTATGCAGGGGAAGTTCTGTAGTTAGTACCATCTATGGCTAGGATCACCATCCTGCAAATACTGTAAAGCTTACAATGCTGTGTTTCAACGAGTAGCAGTAATAATAGGATTAAAAAAAAAACTTGTTAAGTAGCTTAACTAACAGAGTTAAATTAAATGAAACAAGTGTATAACAGTTTATGCTTGACGTTGCTAGATTGGCTATAGTAGGTAGTTAGATCCACAAGACTAGGTACATGCTAGCTGAGTCATCGCTGTAGTTACTTAAGTAGATGGAGATCCTATATTTGCATATAACCTCTGAATTTTTAACATTTGCTTATAACCGTTGCTCATTACATTTGCCTACATCATCTTCACATAGTATTTGCAAGAGAATTAGAATGTAGCATAGAAACAAGTAAAGCAAAGCATATGGCAAACTATGTGTGTTAGAGCAGTAAAAATGCATTATAAATGTGAGAGTCACAGATCTGCAAACTGTTTGTGTCCACTGGGTCCCTGCATGTAGGTCGCTCCGTTCCCCTTGTCCTGCTCCGTTGAGCTGCTGGAGACAGTGGGCTGAGAGGTATGCCTGCTTTCCTGGGTTAGAGTGTGTTTGCTGTGCTCATGTGATAACGCAGGGTGTGGTGTGTCGGTGAGCCGATCCTCAGTGCCCGGTGCTGGTCATGTCGTGCTCTCCTGTCTCGCCTTATGGCTGGCGCCCGCACTTGTCTCTCCTGTTCAGGGTGTGTTGCGGCAGGTGGGTAGCTGGGGACTGTGTAGCACTACTCTGTTGGGGTGCCTTGTTGTCTTGGTTGAGGGTTGGGCAGGTGTACCCCGTTGCTGGTTGCCTGGTCGCTGGAGCTCCAGTCCCCTTTAGGGGGTGAAGTGCTGCTCAGATAGCCGAGAGGCAGTTTGGCGGCCATTTTAGGTTCTGGGCCTCGGAGTGCGCTCCGCAGGTTTTGGTGGTGGATGCTTCGTTGCCCCCCCAGTGGGGACCGGGATATCCCCCCCGGTCCAGAGGGGGGGGGGAAGGGGCCTGTGAGGTGTGCCCCAGAGCTGGCATGTGGCGGCCTGCTAGGCAAGTAGGCAGGGTGGCGGCCGTCCATCCCGCCTCTCTCACGTGGAGGCCGCAAGCTCCAAAGCCCTGTAGGACCTGTGGGGCCCCAAAACTCCCGATCTTGGAGCCTGCTGTTGCGCCAGCTTCAGCTCCGGCACCTTGCTGTTTCCCTCCGGTTCTAATCTAGGCTGTAAGCCCAGACCATCGGTCGAAAAGGCCATATATCCGCAGGAGCCTCTCCCTCATGCGACCGGTCAGCATGGCAGGCAGGCCCCCCCCATCGTAAGACCTTTTAATATTGAGGTACTGTGATATAGTGGTGGGCTTAACACGAAATGGCCACATGTTTGAACTGAATGCACACATTTGTTTGATAAGATAGGTGAATTTGAAATGAAGTAGCCTTGAAAGAGTTCCCTGTTCCCTTAATCTATATTGTGAATCTAAAATCCGAAGTGTCAACAGATTTGTTACAAATACCAGGTTGTATATACTTTTTATAGAATACAGTATACAATAATGTATATATTGAACTTTGTACATTTTTGTGACCAGTCTGAAGGATTGTAAGGCAAAGGAAATCATATAAATGCCACTGTTTAATATTATAACATTTTCTGCAAAGGGAGAAAATATAAATAACAAATTCTATTAGGCACCCCTGTACAATATTGTACGCGCAAAATGACTTAAAGTAATGTGCTATAAATACCCATCCCATTGTTTAAGCATTTGCCATATTTTGTCATAGTCAACTAGATAGCAGAGCAAAGCATGAAAGCGATATACACAGAAAGCAAATGTATCAAGCGTTTGTCTTTAGACGTGGCCCCTTTAAATATTTCAGTGTGTTCATGTTTAAAAAAGGAAATTGCTTTTCCCTTCTGCTATGGTTTTTATATCATCTGGAGCCTTTAGAAACACAATCACATCCCATATGTAGATGAGATCAATGTATTCCACTGAGCTCTACTATACTTGGCAAATGTATTGCCTTAGCAACATTCTAAAGTTTGGATCGTTATTTCATTATTTCAAAGCTAATTATTAGTGTAATCCTTTAACTCGATTTCACACAATAAATCTCGTGCTAAAGCTTTGTAATTTTTTTAGCTGAAAAAAAAATATTTGAAAAGAAGAAGCCATGCTTTATGTGCATTATGTCCAGTAAATATTCATATGTAGATAGTAAAGATTGGCACTTGCATTCGAAGCCACGGACCTCGTGGTCTGCGATCAGAGCAGCAAGACTCCACTGTAGTGGCACCAGATGATCAGTCGAGAAAGCTCGAGAAAGACTCAGAACATGAGCTGGAACAATGATTTAACCCTAAACTCCATTTTACAGTCACAACTTGATAGACAGATACATTTATTTCTTTTGTTTATTTACAATTTTATGGCCAAAGAAACCATTACCTCCAGCTATAAAATGGATCTTGGCTAACAACTTATTTGTACAATATCTACCAGCTATATACAGTTTTTGATACTCCGAACATCTGCTGCATTCCAAAATTAAAAAAACAAAAAAAGAATGAAATCCCCAAAATATTTTTCGGTCTCTATTAAATTCGGACTCATAACAACATAATAGACTAGCTGCTTCAGATTCAAAGCAAGATCAATAACCAAGTCCAAAAAAATGCATGTTAAAACGGCCATTGCCAAGGGTGTTGTAAGGTTTGAAAAATACCCGAAGCTTGAGCCCAAAACAAAATGTGAGGACCATGGCCAGTTAAAACCTTGGGCAGACAGGGACCCGATAGCCCCCTATGTTGGCCTGGAGCTAGAGCTCTGAGGTAGCCCTCCTCAAGCTGGCAAGTGATATTTTTGAGGCCCTGTGCTCCCTCACTTATATCCCTCATAATATTAGGTACACACCATTTCAAGAGCAGTTCCCCCTTTGCTTCTAGATAACTCAGAGTGCCACAGTGAGCTCACCCTCCACTGAACCACCATGGTAGGTATGCAAGGGGGGGGGGAGCAAAACATGAATACATAACACTGTGTAGATTTGGACATAATAGAATGTCATATTCCTATGTCTCTGCAATGTGTGAACAGGCAAGAGGAGCCGCAGTTCACATCAATCTTGCCAATGAGATTAAGGGTTAACGAGCTCCACATTCAGGGCTATAGCCCTAAACCAGACCCAGCAACGTGCCTGGTATTACTTAATCTGAATCACAGCCCAGCGCTATAAAGTAATGAACACAAGTGACTGCGGTTTGTATCTACAGTGGGTTAGACATTTTCTAAAGTCGCTCCCTAAAAGTAGGACATTTATCTATAAACCAACAGGGCATGCAATGCATCATTCTTGAAACCAAGGCATGTTATGTCATGTCCGGAGACATCTAAACTGGGCAGTTGCTGTGTTCCGGACAATCTTGGGCATTGTGCTCCACACATTTACCAATATAACTATTGATTATTGACTCTCTGACTTTTGCCCCAATGATAGAAACATAGAATGTGACGGCAGATAAGAACCATTCGGCCCGTCTAGTTTGCCCAATATTCTAAATACTTTCATTAGTGCCTGGACTTATCTTATAGTTAGCGCAGGTGACGTGTTTTGAGAGACAGAGCAATAAGATTAAGGGGGTTTATTCACTAAACAGTGAATTGAAAATCAAATTCCAAATTGTAGGTTCTTATTGGATTTATTATTAATAATAAGTATTTATTGTATACATTAATACAATGTTTCAAATATGTTGCCAAGTTGGCATCATTTTATGTAAATGCTCAGTTAATCCACACTTTGCAAGATTATTATGGTAATTAAAATACTAAAATTGTAGATTCCATTAATATACATCATGTTGATTATGATATATTCCTTAGAATCCCACTACTACTTCATGTGGGAGTAAAACCTAATTTGTTACAAATTCAGTGGAGGCATTTGCTAATGTTTTAAGAAAAATAACATTTTACAAGAGTGAATACTCTCAGGAATTTGTGGGAGATTCATGTTTTGCCTTTACTCATTCCCTACCTGCTAGTGTTTCAGTGTGTATCAATATGAGGCTCAGTTTAGAATTGAGCTTTCATAGAGTGGTTATTGTTCACAGGAGTTACAGAGTTGCAAGCCAAAACTCTTTATTAAGTGTAACTTACACCTGAAAAGGCCTCTGTCTGTGAAAGCTTTTGTGAAAATGAAAGATATTCAAAGTAAACAAAAAAAAATCACTCTGTTGAAGCAAAATCTAGTCAGTTTCATCCTTTATCCATTGAATCTGTTATTGAAAATCCACCCTACGATAAGGTGTATAGATCACCTTTTCAGCTTCTGAGCCTTACTTGATGCACTTCTAAACTATATGACATGGATATACAGGGTGGGTCAAAATTCTGAGATAATGACATTTTATTGGTGTTAAATATTGGGATATGATTGAAACATTCTTACATAATGTAGTGGAAAAGGAAAAAAATGTGGTTTCAATGAGATGGGGCCACTGCCCATACAACCAGGGCCACAAGGAACCTCCTGAGACAACTGTTCTGTGAGTGGATAAAGTCAAGAAATTCCCAGATTAATTAGACAACACGTTCACCTAACCATACAGCTGTCACGTATCTTGCGTACCCATGTGGCAAAAACAGAGATAGTTACCTTCCGAAGAGTGAGGGGAGTGCCGCTCGGTGGTCTTCTGCCATGATGTCTGGCTTGTGCGGCATGTCAGTGCACACTGGCTGCTGCGGACCCATGCAATTATATAGCCCCACATCCATCCATGGTAAAGACGATGTCGACGTGCGGGTGACGTCACGCAAAAGATGCACACGCACGTTTTGGGGTCAAGGGCTAGGTACAGCCAATCGGATCTGAAAGAGGGTTATTTAAACTCACTTATTCCTTAGCTCATTGCCCTGTTGTGGTTTCCCCTAGATGGTTATCCGAGAGTGTGTTCCTAATTGTGTTTTTATGGTTTTTGACTTTGGCTTCGTTTTGACTTCCCTGATGTCTAGTACCCTAGGCTTTTGGCTTCTGGCTTTTCCTTATCGCTGTGTCTTATTCTGTGTCCCTGACCTCTGATAGTTTTCTGACTATTCTTGGGTACGTTAAGTCCGGTAAGACGTTACCCTTAGTTCTAGGGTGTGATACTATTCTGCGTGCTGGATCAATATAATCCTGACAACAGCTCATGATTACTTATTGTGTGGATATCTGAAGGAGCAGGTGTACATGAACAAACCACATACACTTGAGCAGATCAAGGAGAATATCCATGCATAAATTTGAGTGCTAGACCCTCAAACATGAACTAATGCTATGAACAATGCGATCGCAATAGAAAAGGCCAGATTTTGTGAGGCAGTAAATGAAGCTCATTTAAAAGATGTCATCTTCCATACTATGTCAAGCAAATCTTCATATGTCAAGCATTCATTGTAGGTAATATCATTGAAATTGGTTCTATAATAAAATTTATTGAAACCCTACTCCGAACTTTGGCCACACTGTATATTCAGTTGTAAACATGACCATAATAATGCAAAGGTTGACGAACTGAAAAACAAAAATGTATTTAATTTATTTTCTGCAAATAATTTTGTAAGGTTCATTGTAAAAAAATCTGATATTATGCTCATATTACATAACATTTGTGACATTGTGATATGAAATGCATGCAAAATCGTCACAGGGGTCAAGACAGGCTCTTCCCCTGCACCAACTACAAAATCAAATAAGCCAAGAGAAGTGAATTAACAAATTCACAATTTATTAGAACATCAAACATAAATTAAAACATAAAATTCCAGGTGCACACAGGGAATACTTCTACACTCACCTGGTATTTTCTATTTGATCCCACAGGAGTTTTCAAATAAATTGTGAATTTATTTTTTATTCACTATGCTTGTATCCTGGAATTTTTATTTTTTAATTACGAACTGGCAAATTTGGTTCTACAGTTATATGTTGGTGAACAAGCATGGCTCTCCAGCTTATTTGACTTCAGTTTTTTTAGATGCCTGACAAGCATGCTATATAGAAACACCAGTGAGAGTGTTACCATCTTCTTTAGACATTGTATCACTCTAATGGCTGGAAGGAACAGTGGTTCATAGGTCTCTTGTTACCAATATTATATTCAATTTTTTTTTTTAATATTTCTCATCTTTATTTGAAAGAATTTTTTTTTTAACATCAATACATACATTACATACATTAGACATGGTACAGTGTTCACGATTTGTCTAGCAGGAAAAATCTCACGTAACATAGTCTTTAACCATCAAGATTGGTATACCTATACTTAACGTCTTCCCTTGCATCAGCCTTAATATTGACCATAGACTCATCTAGGACACAGCACCATAACATAAAGACAAACTATGACATACATAACCATGGTCATAATATAGATAGAAGAAAGAAAGAAAACGACCTAATTCTTGCTGAAGCTCTAGAGGAGATCAATTCAGAGATACTTTCTTTGTTTGTATATTTGTGGGGAGCATCATTCAAACAGTTGCCTCCATTAACCCCTTAAGGACCGAGCCAAATGTACACGTTGTGAACGAAACAAAATGTAAGCAAAACCTGGCATTTACGCTACATGTCTGTCCAACTGTAATTCACCTCTTTCATATTAAATGCACCTGCCCTTATTATATATCATTTTATTCAGGGGAAACAGGGCTTTCATTTAATATCAAATATTTAGCTATGAAACATAATTTAATATGAAAAAAGGGGAGAAAATAAGATTTTTTGGGATTTTTTTAGTTCTACGTGACATTTTAACGGTCAGTGTCATAATACTGTTTGCTTTTACTGCAATAAAATACACATATTTGTATTCAGCAAAGTCTCACGTGTAAAACAGTACCCCCTATGTACAGGTTTTATGGCGTTTTGGGAAGTTACAGGGTCAAATATAGCATTACATTTGAAATTGAAATTCGCCAGATAGGTTACGTTGCCTTTGGGACTTTATAGTAGCCCAGGAATGAAATTTACACCCATAATGGCATACCATTTGCAATAGTAGACAACCCAAGGTATTGCAAATGGGGTATGTCCAGTCTTTTATAGTAGCCATTTGGTCACAAACACTGGCCAAAGTTAGTGTTACTATTTGTTTGTGTGTGAAAAATGCAAAAAACGTCAATTTTGGCCAGTGTTTGTGACTAAGTGGCTACTAAAAAAGACTGTACATACCCCATTTGCAATACCTTGGGTTGTCTACTATTGCAAATGGTATGCCATCATAGGGGTAATTTTCATTCTTGGGCTACCATAGGGTCTCAAAGGCAACGTAACCAATCTGGCGAATTTTAATGTGAAAAAAATGAAATGCAAGCCTTATATTTGACGCTGTAACTTTTGAAAACACCATAAACCCTGTACATGAGGGGTACTGTTGTGCTCGGGAGACTTCGCTGAACACAAATATTTGTGTTTCAAAACAGTAAAAAGTATCGCAGCAATAATATCGTCCGTGTAAGTGCTGTTTGTGCGTGAAAAATGCAAAAAACGCCACTGTTACTGGCGATATCATCTTTGTAATACATTTTACTGTTTTGAAACACTAATATTTGTGTTCAGCGAAGTCTCCCGAGTAGAACAGTACCCCACATGTACAGGTTTTATGGTGTCTTGGAAAGTTATAGGGTTAAATATAGTGCTAGCAAATTAAATTCCCTTTACTCTCGGCATGGGTTGTCAGGCAGGTCCCGCTAATTGTAATTAATTAAGATACCTAATTATGTAAAAATATTACATAAATATATATGTAGAATTAATATATGTATATATATATGTATGTGAATCTTTATGTGTATATATATATAATTTTTTTAAAAAATATTTTTATTTATATATAGGTATATATATAGTGATATATACGTATATATTTATGTGTATTGTATTTATGTATGTAGATATATATATTATTTCGTTCTACATGTATTTTGATATAAATATATATATATTAATATCACAATACAGTTAGAACGAAATAACACACATCTATATATTTTTAAATTATTTTTGTAAATTATTTTTTCAATTTTATTTTTTAACGTATTTACATATTTAATTTTTTTATATTATATATAAATTTATATATATAACAATAATTATATATATATATATTTAATCAGTATCAGTCTACGTGTAATTTGATATTAATATATATATATGATTATATATATATTAATAGTAAAATACACCTAGACAGTATATGTGTGTATGTATATGTGTATATAAATATATATACTTAGATCATATATATATATATAATATATATATGATCTAAGTATATATTATTATTTTTTTTACACTTATAAACTTTTATTAATTTTATTTTCAGCCAGCAGGGGGACCACCTGTCATTACAGGCAGCCCCCCTGCTGGCAATGCAGCCAGCAGCCTACCTGGCCATGTGATTGTGAGGTCCTCGCAAGGACCTCACTCTCACCTGGCCGGGGCGGCTTCAAGGGGGTCAAACATGCCGCAGGTGGCTCCCTGGGAGTCCCCCCAACCGCGATCGCCGGCGTGGGATCGCCGGCGACCGGGTAAGTACAGAAAGACCGGAGGGAGTACTATTACGCCCGGCGGTGTTTAGAGCTGACTATAATAGGGCGTAATAGTACGCCCTCCGGTCTTAAGGGCTTAAGTAAAAACCCAGTCATTATTAACAAGCATCAGAGGAGGAGGAGAAAAAAATAAAAACAAAAAATCTTAGCTGTATCCTAACCTAGAAAGCCACAAATTATATTTATCCTGTCGACCTCTAATAAGGCTGCGTTCCATTTTTAGTTGGAATTTTACTTGTTCCTTAACTACTGTCCATGTTGGAACCAAAGTGAGCTTCTAATATCAATAGTCATTTTTGCAGCCATTAATATGTGAACTATCAAAGGGACTACATTGTTAGCTGCTTGCCTGATGTCTAATTGTAATAAACATATCTGCTGTGAAAAAATTAGATCTATCGAAGTTAAAGCTTTTATCTTAAGAAATATCATTTTCCAAAATAATTGGATAGGCCCGCAATGCCACCAAACATGTAAGTAGTTCCCACATTCTAAATTACATCTCCAGCAGTTGGGGTCATGGATATTAGAGAATTTACTAATTATACTAGGTACCATGTACCATTTATTTTAAACTGACACCCTAGTAAGTTGAGACAGTGTATATTTTTATAAACTAAAATTAGAGCATCTCTCCATTGTTTGTGGCTGATCTGAATTCCAAGATCCCTCTGCCATTTATTGATTATAGCTTCCAAAGGTTTATCTGGGTCCCTCGACAGAAGTCTTATGCCCATAGCATTAGTTTATTTGGAGACTCTTTACCAAGTGTTTTTTCTAAGCAAGTTATTTGATTTGATTTTTCTCTAATGACATACACCTGGCAAAAACCTTTTAACCTTAAATAATTAAAAACTTCTTTACTCCCTATAATATATCTCAAATTTAGAGCTTGAAAATCCATCCAAGAGTTTTTATCTAGTAGGTCGTCTATTCTAGATACACCATTTTCTATCCACCTATGCAAATTCAAATTAGACATATAGTACGACATATTCGATATCGATAGGCAGGGAATTAGCTTATTATGTAAATCGAATAGGTACCTAATCTTCTCCCAATCCTTTAAGGTGCCATTCAAAACAACACTATGAGAAATAAAGCTGGGTGGGCTATCATATTTTGTCTTAACCATCCAAAAAAGTGGGCTCAAATCTAAAAGTGAACCTTTAATATGAGTTAGATCTTGTTCTAATTTATACCACATTTCATTTTTAGCTTCACTTAGTTGAGTGATAACTGCATGTGAACCCCCAATCCCCCTAATTTCACTTTTAAAGATAAACATTTCCAGCTTATTCTAGGGGTTTTGCTTAACCATATATATATGTTTATAAGAGATTGTGCTAGTGTCACCCAATTATCTGGACAAGGTAGTGGGACCATTCTAATAAATAAACCCATTTTGGTATGATATAAGACCTAATTACATTAATTCGGCCCCACCACGAAATTTCAAGATTTTTCCATTATTTTAACTTCTTTGCCGTATATTTGAGAAGTGGTAAGAAATTAAGTTCCATTATTCTGTTCACTTCATTAGCGATTTCAATACCCAAATAATTCATTGGTAGATCTGCCCATCCAAATTCAAATCGTTTTTTAAGGAGATCAATATTAGCCCTAGAAATATTAACAGGGAGAGCAATTGACTTATTAATGTTTAATTTATATCCCGAGTTCAGTGAGTATTCGTCCATACACTTTAGTAGGGCAATAGAGGAGTTCTGTGGATCCGCTAAGGACAGTATAATGTTGTCCGCGTACATTGTGAGTTTAATGCTGTCATCTTTCACGTTAAGGCCCTTTATTGCCTCATTCCTCCTTATTGCAGCTGCAAGGGGTTCATTTACCATTAAATAAAGGAGCGGGGACAGGGGACACCCCTGTCTTGTCCCGTTCCTCAATGGGAAATAGTCTGAATTAAAACTGGCACCCACAACTCTTGCCGTAGGAGTCGAATACAAAGCCAGTATTGCTCTCCTTATGCTGCCCGGTAGCCCAAAGGTTTCTAGGACAGCATCTAGGAAATCCCACCTGACCCTGTCAAATGCTTTCTCTGCATCAAGTGACAGGATCAGGAGAGAAAACCTCTTCGATTGAGCCCAGTCTACCATTTGGTTCTACAGTTATATGTTGGTGAACAAGCATGGCTCTCCAGCTTATTTGACTTCAGTTTTTTTAGATGCCTGACAAGCATGCTATATAGAAACACCAGTAAGAGTGAACGCTTTTGAACGTTTTTGATGAGTTTTTTTAAATATTTATTGCAATGGTCTCTAGTTAGGCTGTTTCTATCCAGGTCCGGATTGGGAATACAATTAAAGTCTCCCATATAGATTACCTTCCCTTGTCTTATTCTATCTACTCTATCAAATAATTTCCGAATAAACCTTATAGGGGCTTGATTTGGGGCATAGATATTAACGATTGTAAAGATCTGATGATTGATTTTGCAAATTAATATACGGAACCTTCCTTCTATATCTTCTACCTGATGGATAAATTTGAAGGTCACTCTTGTTGAAATAAGTGTGGTTACTCCTCTTTGTTTTATTACACATAGATGAAGAAAAAATGCGAGGATAATCTTTGGATTTTGTTGATCTGTCCACTCCCAGTGTGTGTTCTGGACTCCACAAATCGAGATTGCCTCCTCTTTTTTGAATCTAAGGAGGTTATTTCGTTTCTGCGGTGAGTTTAAGCCACTCACATTTAATGAAGCAAGTTTTAGCATTGAACTTCCGGATCTATTTTTAAACTGCCTCCCCTGAGCCCAGCAAGATATTCATCACCAGATATGACCATGACACATAAAATAACAAAACAAAAGCACGTACATTCAACACTACCCCCTCCCCCTAGTCTCCCTTGCCCAAAGGGAGCCAAACCCCCCCATCGTTGAACATTACAGTAAATAGGTGTAAGTCAACTGTAATCAACCACCACAGCGGTTGGAGGGAAGCATAAAAATAAAAATAAGAAATACAAATTCCGTCCCCATGTCTTGTATTATTAACTCCCTTAATGTGAGCACAGCGAGGGATTTTTATGGCAATTAACATGTCCTTTATATATTAAAACTATAAGGTTGTAACGTTGGCTTATGAGGGATAAGTCTTCATCTAAGAGAAAAGGAAAAAGGGGAAAGAGAAGAGAAAACAAAAAACAAAAATAGTAATCATATAATGATAACTTCGTCCCGCTAAACATTGTGCTACCCCACTTATTTACATACTAACAAATTCCTTACATATATTTAAGTATACTTAACTCCTATATGTGTAGTACAATATTCCTAAGAGTCATCCCATCCCACACCTCCTAATAACACAAAAAATACAATATCCATAAATCAGGTGAGGGATAGGAACCTCCTATTGTACATGAGATAGGAGTATAACAAACCATCATAATTCACCCTTCAATTTATTATCAGTTCTCCCTAAAACTTAATTATATACAACTCATCTATTATCCTAAAATGCACTCTTATGAATAATCTTTCACCTACATAGAACCTCTTGTTGAATGTTCCCAAGGTGGTCAAATAAACGTCTAAGTAGACCTTGCACTATCCCCACTTATTTACGTATATGCATACTGCAAATACGTATATTGAAGTGTAATTGGGTCCTGGAAATAGAATAACATATTTCTAGGAACCTTCTAATCCAACATCACTATAAAGCACCAAAAGTAGATTTGCAGAATTAGTGTAGCAAATAGGAGACTCCTATTGTGGGCAAAATAGCAGTGTATCAGACCATCTTTGTTCACTCTTCAAATCTTATCCCTTCTCCATACCACGTCATTCTATATATCTCATCTATTATACTGTGTCACCCTCTTGTGACTAACCCTTAAATTCAATGTTAACCTTCCCGGCTAAAGGGACGACACGCGTATATAAAAAGTAAACAACAAATGAAAATAATAATCATATAAACATATCCTTCGTCCAGCTAGGCGTTGTGCTACCCAACTTATTTACATACAAACAAAATTCTTTACACATATTTAAATATACTTAGCTCCTATATGTGTAGTACAATATTCCTAAGAGTCATCCTATCCCACACCTCCCTATAGCACGAGAAATACAATATCTAAAAACCAAGTGGGGGATAGGAATCTCCTATTGTACATGAGATAGGAGTATAAAACCCATCACAATTCACCCTTCATTTGTCATCAATTCTCCATAAAGCTTCATTATATATAGCTCATCTATTATCCTATGTTACAGTCTTGTGAATAATCTTTAACCTATATACAACCTCTTTGTTGAATCTTCCAAAGATGGTCGAATAAACATCTAAATAGACCTTGCACTTCCCCACTTATTTACGTATATGCGTAGTACAAATACATATATTAAAGTATAATTAGGTCCTGTAAATAAAATAGCATATTTCTAGGTGCCTTGCACATTACTTTTAAAACACCAAAAATAAATTTGTAGAATTATTGTAGCAAAATAGGAATATCCTATTGTGCATAAAATAACAGTGTATCAAACCATCTTTGTTCACTCTTCATTTCTTAACCCTTCTCCATACCACTTTATTCTATATATCTCATCTATTATGCTATGTCCCCATCTTGTGAGTAGCCCTTAAATTCAACCTTTATATTATAGGACGACACACATATATACAAAAAAAAAAAAAAAGCCCTAGCCATCTTAATACTAAAGCACCAAGTTGACTCCAGCTCCAGATCTTAGTATAGAATACTCTACATACCAAAATTGAAAATTTAGCACAGTTCCTTATGGCTTTTTTAATAATAGTTTACAGTCTAATATTCTAGATAGATGAGACTTTCATATAGACAGAAAAAAAAAATACTAATCACCCTTCCTCTCCTCCTTTTTCATTTATACCGTTCGTTAGCAACCATTGTTGTAAATTATCCGTATCTTTAAAGAGTTCCGTCTTTTCTTTGTAATACATTTTTTGCCCTATTGGGAATGTCCATGCATATCCTGTGTTATGTTCTCTGAACTTCGCAGTGTAACTTGAATATTTCTTTCTTGCATTTCTCGTAGCCAGAGATCCGTCATTAAAAACTTTTAGACCTTCAAACCTAGAGTTCTTTAATGATTTCACCCTCAGAGCTGCATTAAGTTTAGCCTTTAACCCCTTAAGGACACATGACATGTGTGTCATGATTCCCTTTTATTCCAGAAGTTTGGTCCTTAAGAGGTTAAAGAGAGGGAGTGCAAACCTGCAATTACCTCTCTTGGTACATGGGCTGGTAAGCTTTTAGATTTTGGGAGTCTAGGGACATTCTCAAAGACAAATGTGATATGCTCCAAGTGTATATCTAGAAACTTAAACAGTTCTGCCAGATAACCGGTTAACTGTTGATGGGGGATATTTTCCGGAATTCCCCTAATCCTGATATTATTCTTCTGGGATCTGTCTTCATAATCCACTAATTTCCTTTCAAGTAGATCTAGTCTCAACCCCAAAGAATTTATTTTATCCTCCAGCAGATTATTTTGTGCCATTGAATATTCCAATTTTTCTTCCATAGATGTAAATTTTGTATTCACTTTAGTTAGTTTGTCTCTAAAAGTTGTAGTGATTGTCTGGATTTCACTTTTGATCTTTTCCATTCGAGTATCAAAACAACTGTTTAGGGTAACTTTGTCAATGTTTATGGAATCACTTGGTGAGGAGATCCAGTTTTGATTAGCTCTGCTTATATCAGCCTGGCTTGGGCTCACCATGTCCTCCCCTCCTGTTAGGAACTGCTCTGTTCTGTTCTGATGTCTGACTTGGCTTCTGGTACCCAGTACTCTTTTTACAATCCTTGCTTAGTTTTTCTTGGTTTTTCTGGTTTTCCATTCCATGTCTGGTTTCCTTTATGCTGGGTTTCTGGGTTCATTCCTATATTCCGTCCCTGGATTTCCCAGTCTCCAGGTTTCCTTTAAATGTTTGTTTTATGTTGCCACACCCGTTTGTTTTCCATTTTCCTTTTGTTTCAGTGTCCTGCAGGCAGTGTTTCAAGTCTCTGCCCTTTCTTGCAGGTAAGTGCTATTGTGGTTTAGTATGGTTCTTTTAGCGAACATTAGGCAATGTAGGACCTGCCAGATATGGGGTACATTGGCGTTGTTGGCAGGCTTATGCAATGTATGATCATATAATGTAACTAAATCCCCATACTTTTCATATATAGTGCTTAGTTATGTCTCCTCTTGTTTTGCCTATTTTTTAATTTTTTTTTATTCTTTATTTTTTCATTCGATAGGTACAGCAAGTACAGTTCAACATTTTGGGCTTGCACAGAAGCCAACATTTGAAGGTAACTTCTTAGCAAAACAATATGCAAGATGAACTTACAATACTATCCTCTTATTGATCCCAATGTGCCTTGCCTCCTACCGAGGATTTTTATTTTTAAAAGAATTTTTTTTTTTTGTTATCATTGACAACGGTTAACAGTTTATGACCAGGTATCATAAAAGAAACCGAAAAAAAAAAACAAAGGAAAAAGAGAGAACAGAACCCATAAAAGAGGAACACATTGTACGCTTTGAACAGCATGGATCACTGTAACATATGCTCTCCGTGCTGTGATAACCTCTTAATATTTGTTCCAGTGTTTTGACTGATTTGTGCTTACAGGGGTATCATTGCTGCGCGTGCAATTTGCTTTTGCAGTGTACCTTTTGTTGTTTTGCCTATCTTATCTTGTCTTGTTTTAGTTTGTATTCCCAATCCATGTACAGTCCTGTCCTGTCCTGCCCATGTTATGTTCATGTTCCCTCATGTCTTGTGTACATGTTCTGGGTTTAGCTTCCTATCCTTCTCTGGTTCTGGGTTCTCCTAGTTTTGTCTTGTTTTCATGTTTGGTGCCTATCTCTAGTCTTGCCTTGTTTCTGTACTGGATACATTCTTGCTGCAGAGCCTCCCTATTCAGCTCCTGGGAGGTCTGCTTACTTCCTAGCTTCAAGTTCCTGGGATCTGCTGTAGCTGCATGAGGGTTCTGGTATGTGGCCGCACAAACGCTGGTGCTCAACATCAGAGGGCGTGTGGTTGCCCTGCACCAGGCCCTGATAATCCATTTCCACGCTGGAGACTCCCAACTTTTAATCATGCACTCGGGGTCCCGGTTTCCGTACCGCCACCCTGACACCTCCTGACTTGGCTCAATTGTCTTTCCTTTTCTTGTGATAGAAAATAATTAGATAAGCATTTTTCTGGCTTTGATTCTCCTTTTTTTTCCAATTTTTTTCCCTAGCACTGGGTTTGGTGTCATTTTTCTTAGATAGCATGGTGAGTAGACCACTCTGTATCAAGGTCAAGAACACAGTGCTGGCAGCTTTAAGAGTATAGATTGATCTTTCCTGTGGATAACTAGCCTTGTCTGTCCTACCAGATATTCCAATATAATCAATATGATGGTCTCTGTATTGGTAAACTCTGTATCAATTTAGGTATATAATGCACAGACCCCTCATTTAGGGATAAAAAAAGAGAGTAAGCAGGAGGGGAGAAAAAAGAGAGAGAGATAAAAGCACTCAATATCCACACCATAAAGGAAAAACACGCTGAAGCTTTTGCATCTCTTTCCTAAGTTTGTTTTTAGGTGTTTATATCTTCCTTAAGCCTTCCTTAAAGTCTCTGAGCTTACGCTAACAGCACTTACATGGGTCAGGAGCGCACGTTACTTTCATCACACATAGTCTTTGCTCACCACTATTGTTAACAGCCCTAGCTGCTGTTCCTCTCCCTCTTCCTTTATGTCCCCTTCGTTCTCATCATGGTACAGTAAAATCCTCAGTATGAGGCTATAGGTCGCCCCTGCTGCACACAATGCCCACCAGTGGAGGTCCGATTTTTAATGCTGGTTACCGGCAAAAAAGTTTTTAATGGCCATTGTTTTACTTTCCTCCTGCTTTCATCACGCTCTCCTCGCTCTCTCGCCGCACCTCACATGGGGTTAGAAGGCACTTTCTTGTTCCGGCTTCCCTCAGCCGCGCGATGTGACTGTGCATCTGTCATTTATATTTTTATATAAATATTTTTTTTTTTTTGCTTAAGTCATTGCAGTTTGACATTTTGTGCTGTTGAATACAGATGAATACAAATATTTACCCAGAATGGATTAACCTATAAAAGATACATTGTGTTCTTCTATAATACAAATGTTTGACCTCTATAGGCCTAACTGTCAGAACTAGCATGGTGGAATGACATATTCATCAGGGCCGTCTTTAATATTGATTGGACCCTGGGCAAGCATCTGTTTGGGCCCCCTGGGCATGCAATCACTCCCTCCACCCCAACCTAGAGGCGAAACTAATGTAGAGAGTGCCTTGGTGCAACAAAAAAAAATTCAGGCCTGCCCTGTAGCACAAGAGTAAAGAAAAGATAGATCCCCATCTGTCATACAACTCCTGCGATGCTATGCCAGGTGGGGATCTACCATCCTTGCAGGGTTGTATTTTTGAGCAGTGTTTGTGCAAATGAATGCCAGCATGTTATTGTATAGAGTGTATGTGTGCATGTAGGGGTGTATTTGTATGTACTGTTACCATTGGAATGCAGTAGTGTACCTGTGTGTAGTGTTTGCATTTTAATGCAGGGATGTGTGATTGTTTGTAGTGTTGGCTTTTAAATGCAGGTGTACTTTTGTGTGTAGAGTTGGTGTTTGTATATAATTTTAGCGTTTTAATACAGGAATGTGTTTGCATGTAATGTTTGTATTTGCATGCAGGGGGTGTTTGGATGTAGTGTTGTCTTTTAAATACATGTGTACATTTGTGTGTAGTATTAGTAAACTGGTGTGTTTGTAATGTTTGTGTTTGCAGGGGTCTGTTTGCATGTTGTGTGATTTCTATAACACATATACACATACACATTAACACGCAGATACACACATGCTCACACTGACACATGCTCACACCTTGACACATACACACACTCGGATACACACCCTTTGACACACAGATACAAGCACTTTGATATACACACACTGGCACATACACACACTGACACAGGTATATACACACACACTCAGATACACACATACATAAAGGTATAAATGGGGTGTATATGTGTACAGTGCTAGAGATGGAATGTAGGAGTGTATTTGTGTTGGCATTAAAATGCTGGGATGTATGCATTACCACACACACAGAAACACACACACAGGTGCACATACAGGTGTATGAGGTATAAATACACACAGAAACACTGACACACAGACAAACACAGCCAGATACACACAAGGACATAAACACCGCCAGATACACACACACACACACACACACACATATGTGTACATTTACATATTTTAATCTCTGCCTTCTAGCAGCTCTTGGACAGCAACTCCCAGCAACCTTGGCCAATATAATGTCTCAACTCTGTTCTTACATACCCTGGTCCAGAATTTGGCAAAAGTGACATTTGAAAATGGTGTACAGCCTTTGATAACACTTGATGCAATATGTTAAAATAAATACTTTTTAAATTTATATTTAATAGGGAACTGTCAGGTTCTTCTAGGATTTTTAACATGTACTTATTCCCTGTGTGTTACATTACAAACACCAACACACTTAAATAAAAGTGATATCAGAAATAAGCAAAACAAAAAACAAAACATATTTAGCCACCCTCCTGTCTCCTTACCTTTTGGGTACAGAAAGGTGGCTTCCCTGGTGTCCAGTGAGAGCTTGCTGGCCCAGGCTGATGGGAGTCTGCCATCAGCTTTCTCAGTCCCTCTCCCCCACAATGCTTGCATCCTCCTCCATGTGGTGTGTGCCTCCTCCCCAGCGGCACTGAGGAGGAAGTGAACAGTTCTTACTGGGAGGAAGCAATCTGACCTCACTTCCTCCCAGCATGCCCAGGAAACAAAGAGACTCACATGGCAGAATGTGAGGGGGCTAGCTGTGAGTATGTAGTCAGCCACCCCCCATATAATGGGCCCGGGCCGGTCCAGAGCAGAATTAAAGG
The DNA here is from genome assembly GCA_933207985.1 of Pelobates cultripes. Classification (NCBI taxonomy): domain Eukaryota; kingdom Metazoa; phylum Chordata; class Amphibia; order Anura; family Pelobatidae; genus Pelobates; species Pelobates cultripes. The sequence goes on from OW240915.1 coordinate 316,466,221, forward strand.
GCTGTGGCCCCTGATTACCTCAGGTGCCGCAGGGGGCCCATGGGGCAGCTGCCTCAGGGCCCCCAGGAGTAACTGGGCCCGGGGCAGCTGCCCCTTTTGCCCCTCCTTAAAGACGGCCCTGATATTCATAACCTTGGAATTGAAGGGTTAATTTTGCATTTAGACCCTTAAATGTAATTGAACTTTTCTTGCCATGTTCTGTGTTACTGCCAATCTTTCAAATTAAAATAAATTGTGTCTATGTGGGGTCTAAGAGCCAATGAAGCAGCTCTGCACAGATCATTCTCTTTTTGATACCAAACCAAAGCTATGAACTGTGATGCTAACCAATTTCTGTGGTCCACATGTCTCGCAAGTCAGGCAGAGCTCCCAAAAAGTAATCTACCCTTATAGCTATCTCCTCCAACCACACCAGACCAAACTGGAATTTGCCAATTGCAAAACCAAAGTGATGGGGGCCTCTGACTTGGACGAGTCAATCCAGCATGTGGAGAAAACAAGGAACGTCCTGGCTTAGGAGGAAATTTGCATCTGTAACTAAGATTTTGAGGGCCCAACATATGCAATACCCAGAAGGCTATCCTTCAAAACGTTTTATTTTTAAAGATGGCTCATATACCACAGCTTCTATCCCTATAGCAGCCGTAACGTTACTCCAACATTGGGACTTCATCAGAACCACCTCAACATAAAAAGAGCAGATATCACCCAATCTCTCTCAGGAGTCATCCAATGTGCCCATCAGATCCCCAAACAATGTAGCTCACCGACATCCCCTGAACAAGATCCAGCTAAAATGCCATGCATTCCAGCTGAGGCTTCATTTTTTTAATGGTATATTCATGATGTTATGTGAATATGATGTTTGAACATTTTCCTTGAATACATCCTAGCAACAGCCACATGTGTCCCTATGTATATTTGTATTTATTTTAAATTCACCTTTTGTAAGAAGATAGGTTACTAGCACTTGTTGTGTAGTGTATTAGGCAGCTTGAACAACTCAACCCAGAGCCTATCCTATCTGATTATAAATGGTTGGTTTAAAAGGGGATTTGAGCATTACCTTGGTAAAGTCCTCAGATCAAAAATTGATATGAATCAAATAAAAGGTGACAAAAAGGGAATGTAGTGTAGTAAATTAGTTATTGATTTTGTAGAAAACAAGGGTAGTTACATTTACAATGTGTGGAGCTACTATTGAGCTCCAGTTGATACACCTGGGTGGTATTATCCCAGCCTACCTATATGAAAATGGTATATTGGTCCAAAAGGGGGTGGTGGAGGTATATAGAAAGCAGACAGTGACCCTAATATAGTGTAGTATGTCAGATAGCTTTGCATGGAGTTAATATTACACAAATGATTCCCACTCTAGGATACTTGTATGTTCCCCACTCTTGACTATATGTAGATTAAAGTTCTCATCATGGTGTATATAAAAAAAACAAGAAATAAAATCTAGTGCTCACGGTTTAATAAATTTTAAAAAAAACAGGTGATGTAGTCACTTACTTAGAGCAAAAAATGCTTTTGCTCAATCCAAAAGGCGTAGGGGATATATTCCCCACCAAGGAAAATTATGTCCAGACGTCAGGTCCAAAGGTAGTACAAATATACTAGCTATTTTGAGAAATAGTAATAAAAACAATAAATAAAACATAGTAACACACTAACGCGTTTCACCCAGTAAACAGTCTTTTTTGAAGTGTCACTGGATTGAGCTCTAAGTTTTGCTCTAAGTTAGTAAGTATATCACCTGTTATTTTATTTATTTTATATACACCGCAGTTGGGATTTTAATCTACATATATCCAAGAGGGGGATCATTCCACTCCATGCTACATACTAGGATCCATCAGAAGGTTTTCAATAAATGTGAGTGTGCACTTTGTATAATATAATTTCCATGCTAAGATACCTGACACACTACATTATACTAGTGTCACTGTCTGCTTTCTTTCTGTTTACCTACACCACAACACTTTTTAACCAAGATACCCCCACCTGTGGATATGTTACCCCCATGTGCATCAATTTGAGCTAAGTAATAGCTCCACTCGTTGTAAGTGCAATTCCTCTTTTTTTCTGAAACCAATAACTAATTTACTACATTTCTTACTATAGTCCCTTTTTTGTCCTCTTTCTCTTGTTTAACATTAACTTGGATCTAAGGACTTTACTCTTTTAGAACAAAGTAACTGACATGAAGCATACTTAGAAAATATATTAAATTATATTTAAAATATATTTGTCCTCAGTGCAGGTGTGTTCTTTAGATAGACATCTGTAGTCAGCTGCTTAAATGTTATGGATGAAAGTGATAAAAGCATTTGCAAAATCTAGGGAAATAGAGTGAGGACGTTCAGTAGTTATGGTAGGGTAATATGAGTGAATCAGTATTTGGATACTTAGTAATACCTCTAGAATTGCACATAGAAACATTTTCCAACATTGCATATAGCACAGAGCAATTTTATATGCATACATCTGGATTTCAATTCCATGTTTTTATCTCCGTTTTTATGTATGAGGAAAACGTTCTGCTGTTTTATAGAGTTTGAAAATGTCAAAGACATACCAGCTGTGTTATTGAGATAAATTAATGCATGATGCTTTTGATATCTGGAGGGAATAAATCCTTTACTTTTAGATAAAATCATCATTTTTTTCCCCCAGAAAATAAACGTCTCTGACAGCAAAATTGTTATGAACATCTGTAAACTGCCTATTCTTGTTTTAATCTGTATCAGTGTTTTTTTGTATGTTTACCTGCATCCCTGCTACAAAGTTCCATACTTCCATAGTTATATTTCATAGGTTTAAAAAATGGCCAAGGTTCAACCTTTCACACGTCTGTTCTTACTGTTGAGCTGAGAAGAGGTTAAAAAAAAAAAAAAAGGCACTTGCCTTTTTTCATTCTGTCTATTAGTGTTTTGACCATTTTCTGTATATACTTGAGTATAAAACAAGTTTTTTGGCACCTTTTTTGTGCTGAAAAACCCCCACTCGTCTTATACTCAAGTCAAGGTCTGTATTATGGCAACTTATATTGCCATAATACAGACCAGGACTGCCGGGCTCATTATAAGCCCGGCTGGTCCTGTTGGGGGGCTGGCAGAGAGCTGTAACTTATCTTTCCTGCAGCTCCTGTCAGCTCCCTTCTCTCTCCTCCGGTCCGGTCAGCTCCACTGCAAGTCTCGCGAGAGCCACGGGGTCAGAGCGTTGCCACGGGTTACCGTGGCAAAGCTCCGTGCGGCACTCAGACCGCGAGACTTGCAGTGGAGCTGACCGGACCGGAGGAGAAGGGAGCTGACAGGAGCTGCAGGAAAGGTAAGTTACAGCTCTCTGCCAGCCCCCCTCCTACACAGCCCATCCACTAGACCACCAGGGAATGAGAGCCCCCATCCCAGGCCAGCTAACAAGCAGGGAGGGGGGACGAATAAAAATAAATAAAAAAATATTAAATAATAAAAAAATATATTAAAAATAATATATATAAAAAAAATAATATTATAATAATAATAATAAAAAAAAAATGCCCGTCCCCCCACCAAGGCTCTGCATCACATACACATACACACACTGAATTCATACACACTGCATTCATACACACACACTGCATTATATGCACACACACTGCATTCATTATATACACACACTGTAAATAAATATTCAATTAATATAATTTTGGGGGATCTAATTTTATTTAGAAATTTACCAGTAGCTGCTGCATTTCCCACCCTAGTCTTATACTCGAGTCAATAAGTTTTCCCAGTTTTTTGGGGTAAAATTAGGGGTGTCGACTTATATTCAGGTTGACTTATACTCGAGTATATACGGTACTTCTCTTTCTATGTATTTGCACATACCTCTTTACCTTATGTGCACCCATAGTTTTCCCTTGCAGTATTACTTTTAGATATCACTAGACTTGGAGATTAGTTTTGTTACAAGTTGCAGTTCATCTGAATTTAGGCCCATCAGGTGATCAGCTGAATTCTCAAACTCTGGGCTAAAATGTAAAATGTAGTTGTTTTATGAATCAAATGAATAACACGATGGACGAGCATGCCCATTTGCTTTGTCATCTGGAATTCCACGTGTGTCATCAAAAAAAGAGATGATTGATGGGGGGGGAAAAGATGATTGATGGCTAAGGAATAGTCACTAAATGTTTATTTTATTCAAAGATCAAATGAGAAGTGACCAAGAGAGGGGAAAAAAAGAGGGGTAAAAAAAAAAAAATCAATTTTTGTTATATATTTAGCAAATATATAATAACATAAATATTAATTTTCTACTGCTTTCCCTCTATTTGTTACTTTTCATTACTTAATCTGTGAACCAAATGTCAAGAAAATGCCCCTATCGATGTGGTACATAATATATACATAATATTTACATGCATTGCAATATACTGATTAATCAACCTTTGCACCTCTTTAGTTTATATGATGACAGGTCGATGGTTGACTATAAAAAAGAGGTTCCATCCATAGAATCAACAGATAAACCAGTTCACTGGTGATATTAAGCATGAATGAGCATACCTACACAACAGTAGCAACTTGAAAAGGAGAGATTTTCATTCAGAGACCGATCACAGGGACACTGTAGTCATCAAAGCAAATTTAGATTAATGAAGCAGTTTTGGTGTATAGATCATGTCTCTGAAGTTCCATTGCTCTGTTCTCTGCTATTTAGGTGTTAAATCACTTTTGTTATTGTTTATGCAGTACTAGCCACACCTCCCCTCATTGTGACTTCCCCAGTCTACATGAAAAAAATAAGTTCCAATCAGATGTTAACTTACTTAAGAAGTATTTATGTTCTGCTCTGTAAATTGAACTTTAAATCGTTATAGGAGGTTCCTTTGAGGCCTAGCAAGCTGTTAACAGAGCAAGGAGGAAATAAGAATTTAAAAAGAATTTACAATAAAGGAAGTATAAACATTAGATGACTCCTTCCAGGAAGTGTTTAGGAAGGATGTGTAAATTCACACACAGGGAGGTGTTTCTATGGCTGCATAAACAAAGTAATTAAACTCCCAAATGGCAGAGAATTTAGCAGTAAGACTGCAGTGGCATGATCTATACACCTAACTACTTAATTTGGCTAAAGTTGTTTTGGTGACTATAGTGCCCCTTCAAGCTCCAATGTGCGTTATCCTCTATTAGAAGTTGATATTGTATATAGCCCAAGTTTTCTTGTGCTGGATGGTGAAATAACCCTGGTCCTGAACTGACAAAATAGATTAAGCAGTTGTTGAAATCAGAGATCCTTGTCATAAATAAATTACAAATTTAAAAGACACTTGGGACAATTACAGATAGTTGACACTAACATCAATCAGCCCTAAAGCTTCTACCAAGCCACACCTTCTAATTGACTAAAAAAACTAAACAAAGCAAAAGTGTAGGTACACAGACTGATTTATGGACTAGTCGAGAAAAATAAGATAGTGATCCCACATATTAAAACATACAATCATAACATACCGTTAATTAATATTTGCCCAAATCTGAGATATTGACAGCAGCACAAAAAGGTACTAAAAACCAAAGCTGCAGAGTGTATATGTGAACGGCAATGTAGATGAATGTCAGATGTTGTTTCTTTGAATTTGTAGGTTTAAAATTGATTATTCTATGGTTCCGGTCTTTCAAAAGTTGTCATATTCCTTCCTTGTTGTCTAACCAAATGGGCGAATGAGTTAAAACCAACAAATATGCGGGAATTGAAATCAGCAGAGCAGTTCCTCATGCCTTGTTCTTCCTCTTTTACGGGTGAAAATACAAAGCTTAGCAGCTTACTAACCGAAGACTTTATACATCCCACCATGCTCACAAATCCTCCAATCAAAACAATGGCAGTTCAGGGATTACATAAAAAGTCTCAGTTAATTAATGATTTAATCAGATATCAGAGAAGACAGATCAGACACATAAAAAATGTTGTGAATAATTCTCGTTTCTTATTACTAATTAACAATACATATCTAAAACCATTTTCTATAAAATTCACATTAAAGGTTTTTTGGTAAATCCATCTTGGAGTTTCATTTTAATCGAAGATCTTTGCATATGAAAAGATTTAGGTCATAGACTATATTAAACCTTTGATAATTTTTTATCTTCCAGTATTTTTAGCATTCCGTCTATGATTAAAACAATCACATAAAATGTGAAACTTGCACAGGCATATAGCATACATCAATATAGCAGATCTGAACAACTTGGCATGCTCTGCTGGGTTCATATTAACCCTTTTTTGATTCTGGATGGAACTTTACTCGTAAGGACAAATGATGGAAAATTTCTGTAATTTACTAAAATTAACTCCAGATCGATGAAGTTGCAGGGACGGTGCTATTAATGGTGCTGTGATCGATGTCTGAGTCAGATTGACAGCAGCAAATCGTACGGTCCCAGCACATGGGATCACTGTGATATCCAATCACAGCAATCACATGTGCTGCAGATACTTCTGATCTGCCTCCTTCTACCTCTGCGTGCAGTGTAAAGTGGAGAGAGATGGATTAGTGCTGATCTGCTTTTCCCTGCAAAAGAAAAATTGTTAGTAAAAAATCCCAACCCCCTTTCCCCTTTCTAATAAAATTCAACCCTTTCCCTCACCCCTCTCCTAATTTCTTATTAGGCAATGGTCTAATTCTATTTATGACTTAAAGCACTCGAAGTAAGACAGTAAACAGTGTTTGTTGATTCTGTCGAGTTATAAAAATCAAATGTACTTCACGAACGTCCATCTCCTGGTGAATAACAAAAATCAAAGCCCAGCCCACATGTCTACTCTGAGAAACACTGAATAGACCAATTAGTCTAACTGAACTTAAGTTAGAAGGATATTCATTTTCAAGTACGTCTTAAATACAAACCTATTAACCTTGATATAATCTTTAAAATTTAGCATGTTTAGATAGTTTATAGATCTAAATAAATATATATACATTTTATTTTCCTTTCTAATAAATATTAACCATGCATGTAGTTATGGGAATCATTTTTTTTTTTATCACACACTTATACTTAGATATATTTAGAAGTGTTGGTACCTAATCGGGAATCTATATTTAAAATATTCTGAATGTTATACATTTGATGTGTTTAAAAATCTGTCTGTGTATTTAAAATCTGTGTCTGCAGCTCAGATTGAAAATATGCAACAATTCTTAAGGTATTAATCTTGTCATTTTTTTATACATTCGTTTGTTGAATCCAAATATTAATCAAACCTATTATCTCGTAAATACCTGAAGATTTGCTTAGTGCAGATACAAAGGTTCTCTAAATTGTCCAAGTATTTTCTTTTGAACACTTGCGTTTTTTTATTTTTTATTGGTTTGTTCTACATAATATTATTGCATACCAATACAGTGAGATATAGTTATTGTTATTATCATTTTTTCTAATGTGTTTGCATATCATCAGTTTGCAATTCAAAGCTAATAGAGTTTAGTTGATGAGTGGATTGGAAAATTTTACTCCTTGTACATCAATGGAAAATCATAGACAATCTTTACTATTGAAAGATTGTCAATGCTTCTTTAATGCAGGATATATTGTAATGTGATTCCTTGCCAAATTATGGTTAAGAAGATTACATGTTAATGCAGCATGTTATGTTGCGCTATTGCATGTATTGGTGATAAATTTGTTGAGCCAGTAGCTACATTACATTGTTATCCAGATTTTAATTGTTTATTCAGGAGATTATAATTTGATAATTTTGTATGATCACTGATTATGTTTTTATCGTATGAATTGTTGTCACAAATTACATTTATTATTATTATTATTATAGTAAGTAATATATTGTATGTTATTGTGTTGAATTTTACATTATTTATTTATAAAATATTTTACCAGGAAGTTGAACTACAAGAATTTAGGATAAAAGATAGAAATAGTAGGTATCTCTATAAAACAAAATTATGGGCATTGTCCTATTATAATTAATATCACAATATTAATATTCCCATTGATAATTTTTTAATAGGAATGCTAATTATTCATTTTTTAATAATGTTTCATACATTTTTACAAAATATTATTTTTAAAAGATCACTATAGGGTAAGGAACACAAACATGTATTCCTGACCCTATAGTGCTAAACCCACCATTTAGATGGCTTGCCCCCCTTAGCCTCCGTATAAAAGTTTAAAACTCACCTTATTTCAAGCACCGCACGGATCTGCCGGCACTGCCTCCGCCCCCTTTGTGACATCATCAAAATGGGTAATTTTTAGCCAATCAAATGCTTTCCCATCCTTAGGCTTTTCTACGGAAATACAAACTTCCCCTTGCAGACATAATTTTTGGACATAATTAACATTGGGCAGCACAGAACAGACTTCCAGGTTTGCCTGGGTGTAACTAGCCCCCAGAACAAAAGTGCAGGATTCTCTGGATGTGCAGCATTTCAAGCAGAAACGCTGCACATGCATAGTTCTATCACTTTGACCACTTCTTGACACTATATTTCTTACTGTAATGCTATTAGAGGGTTATGTCCTAATCCTAGGAGCTCCACTATAGGTGGTCACAGGGGTGTAACCCACAAGCCATTGATTTGTATTCAGGGTTCCTTGACTGCACTGCTGTTTTCCTTTATCCTTTGTTAAATCCTCCAAGTAGCCCATATTTATGTCACCAAAGCTTGAAATGTAAAGACTGCAGCAGATCATGGCTACTTTAAACCTGCTCTACATCTGGGAATATATTAAACCTTAATAGGGGATATTGAATCAGACAAAATAATTAGATTATTTAAATTAACACTATAGGGTCAGGAATACAAACATTTATGCCGGACCCTATAGTGTTAAAAACAATATTTAGGTGGCAGGCTCCCCTTAAATAAATAAAAACGTACTATTATTCCAGTGTCACGCGGGTCTGTAGGCTCTTGCCCTGCCCTCAATCCGCCTCTTTGGCTGAGATCATCAGAATTGACAATCTCAGCAAAGCCAATGCTTTCCCATAGAATTCTGATCATCTCAGCCAAAAAAGCAGGGTGGGGAAGGAGTCAAACACAGTGCTGGCAAATCAGCATCTTCTCATAGAGATACATTGACTCAATGCATCTTTGTTGAATGTTCAGAGTTGAACACAGACGACACATGTGACTGACACAGCATGCATGAAAACAAAATGGTTTCATATTCAGTCAGATGTAACTTTCTTCACAAATTTTTATTTATACACTTTAAAACAACGTGGGGTTTTCTTGAATACAAATGACACAACTTTAATCAAAAAGGTTTGAACATTGGAATATTGGAATACAAGCATAGTCTGTTACAAAGTTTTTTGTAAATATGGTTTTTATTGGCATTTCAATCAATAACAGGTTTCAATGAGACTCGCAGGTCTCTACTGGCATAGTAATTATGGCAATGGGAGCACAACATGTGCGAAGTATAACTTTGAGTAACGCGTCATGACAACTGGGCATGCAGGCCCTCAGTAGTAATGGACTCGCAGGTCCTTTGTTTTATCATCTTATAACTGCTTTATATTGGGTAATGTAGTGCTTTAGGTTCAACCATCGGTGAGGAAGAGGTAAGAGCGCATAACCACATTAGGTCAGGTAATCTGGCATGGTCCGTGCTCTGGATTCTAGCCATACTTTGCTCCTGCCCCCTAGTGGTCCCCAAGGTTAGAGTGCTGTTAGCCTCGTTTGTCTCTTCGCGTCCGTCTATAATGCTATGAGTATCTAGTAACGTCACCTGGAGATTGTGAAAATGCGTGCTTATAGTTATTTCTATGTGTCCCTGTATAGAGGCTGGTCTATTGTGGCCCCTGTCTCAGTCTTGGGGTGCGGATCCGCATAGTCTTGCATCAGGTCGAAGTCACCTGTTTTTGTCCACCATCCCCCTGGTGTAATCTAATACCAGTTGGTGTTACAAAGTTTTTTAATATTTTAATATTGACTGGTGTGTAAAATAAAACTAATTTTAAAGAGTCACTATAGTCATCAGAACCACTACTGTTTAATTAAGTGGTTCTTGTGTCTGTTGCATGACCCTGCAGGATTTTCAATGTAAACACAGCATTTTCAGAGTAAAGGCATCGTTTACATTGCCACCTAGTTACTCCTCTCTCAGATGGCCACTAAAGGTGCTTTCAGTGTCCGTGCACAGTGTGCAGCACTGGCATTCAGCATATCCACGCTCTGCATTGAGATGCAGAACATTCCCCATAGAGATGCATTGATTCAGTGCATGTCTATGAGGAGATGCTGACTGGCGCAGCATAGCGTTTAGCCACGCATGCGTAATAGTCTCCCAATGCTTCCCTATGGAATCCCTATGGAATCATGCAGGATGACCAACCAAGGGCATACTGTGCAGACAGCACTCTGAGCTTGGCACTAATGCATTTAATGATGCGTTTGCTCCACGCTTTCTAAGGACTGTCCCTTAGCACTCTCTGGGTCACTTCTCTCCTAACCTTCTTACTAGCAGGCAGAAGCTCCTGTTATTCAGTCTGGGACAGAGAAAAGGTGCCTCAGTGTTAGAGAGACTGAAACAGCGAGAGCATTTGCATAGTGCACACAGTCAGCTTTACCATAACTAATTTCATTGTCAGCCAGTCCACACCAGTTTTGTCCTCTACATCCATCTTATGTTTCCATACCGAAGCAACAGCATGTAAAGAGTAGTAAAAAAAATCAATGGTCCTATTCTATAGGCATGAGCCTGGAGCTGCATCCATCGGCCCCTATACTAATCCAGCCATGGTTATTTCCCGAAATATAGGTATAGTAATCAATGTTCAAAGCCAGGACACAGGCACCAAAGATTTGGATATTTGATTGAGTGACCTACACTGTTTACCTTACTATAGTCAGCTCTTTTCTTATCTTGTTTGGGTGTTGATTACTTTACACAGCTATTTGAAATATGCTTTTTAGTATACTAGTTAATATAAGTAAGTATGATTGTTCATAGATACACGATAAATAGTGCAGATGGTTTTTTAAGAGACAATATATTCATCTAAAGGAATAAAGGCAAACTGACAGTTTATATTACTACTTGAAAATAAAATCTATGATTGTTGAAATGTCTGCTAATGATGTTTCACGTGTATGTCATTACACATTTAATACATATTAAATTTTTAGGTAAGCAGCTAATTGTTCTGTTTTCAGAAAAAATATTCCTGTAAACATACATCAGTGATTCATTTTCACTCCAGGAAGATTTGGTTCGTTGAAGGATCTTAATAAATGTTGTTGCCTTAATATAGTTTTCATTTTTATGTTTCACTTTCGATGACTTAATATTTAAAACTGGGATTTTTTTTAGCATTTGACTCTAGGTCAACAAATATAATTAATTGGAATGATTAGATTTGCGTATTTCTCTGCAGAATTAATTATGCAGCTATGCGTTAACATTTTTAGGTTGTAAAACATTACTTTTCATCAATGTTGTTCGTTTTTGAAGCAAAAAAAAATATTTCCACATTCATGATGGTCACCTGAAGGAAATGCAGTTATTTTTTTTTTGTTAATGTTTCATAAAATGTAAAATACAGTTTCTTGTGGTTTTGTTTCGTAGTGATAGGTAGTTTGTTGAAGAAAAATCTGAGAATATTATATATATATTTTTTAATATTAGTAGCATGTAGAAAAAAATCTGAGAAAAATATATTTCCTTTTTAATATGAAAAAGGACTAATTCACAGATATCAGCGGTGTTACGTCTGTGAAGATTGATATTAAGGTAGTTGCATGGGTTAGTCTGGGTGATGTAGATAAGGATCTTTAAATAGCCATAATGTCAATGGAGCCAAAGCATAACATAATAAATCATTTAAAACAAATCTATATCTCAGTATATGCTAAAATATGTAAAGTGCGGTTCTATAGAACATTACAATACCTCTCAAATGTCATTCTCATTATATAACTGTTCTGTGACTGGGTCATCCGTATACCTTATGCCAGCCGCAACCTGTAAACAGCTTTATTTAGCTGATAGAATTCTCACAAGGATTTTCTTGTTTGCATCAATGTATTGAATTGAACAGCACCTGCAGCTCATCTAGGTGGCTGTTATCCCAGCCAAACAGAAAAAAACCCACAATGGGTTGGAACATCTGTTACCTGAATGCATGGTGTGAATGAAGCACTGCATGCTATTTCTAAATAGAATGGACTGTTTATAAAGCTTTTTGAATGCATTTACATTTTTATACTAAGAGTGGAGGATCTAGGCTAGATCATATCTCCCTAGGGATAGTATACTCAAGAACTGAATGCGTTCCAAAGATGAAAATTCTCAAGGGTTCGGTTCTCCAATAAGGCATTGCAAGAAGAGATGTAGTATTTAGAAAAATTATTTGGATGAACCAAAATGGCATGAAAATGCACCTAAAAGTGTTCTGCAAAATAGAAATTCTCACTGATCAGCCACAACATTAAAACCATCTGCCTAACATCATGTAGGCCTTTATCATATTGCCAAAACACCTCAGATGCATCGAGACACGGACTCTACAAGACCTTTGAATGTGTCTGTAGTGTCTGGTACAAAGACCTTAGCAGCAGATCGTTTAAGTCATGCAGGTTGTGAGGTAGGACATGTATGCATAGTATTTGTTGTTCCAGCACATCCCGCAGATGCTCAAATGAATTAAGATATAGAGAATTTTGAGGACAATGCAACAACTTGAGCTACTTGTCATGTTACTCAACTATTTCGGTTGAGTGTTCATTCCTGAAAATGTTTTGCAATGTGGCAGGGTGCATTATCCTCTTACGATAGGCAGCAGCCATCCTGGATCACCATTGCCATTAAGGGGTGAAAGTGTTCTGTGAAAATCTCTAGGTAGGTGGTACATGTCAAAATAACATCCACATCAATTGTATAACACCGCCTCCTCTGGCCCGCTTTCTTCCCATAGTGCATCCCGCTGCCATCTCTTCCCTAGGTAAACAATGCACACACACATGGCCATCTACCTGTTCTAAAAGAAAACATGATTCATCAAACCAGGCAACATTTTTCCATTGCTCCATGGTTCAGTTCTGATGTGCACTACTTTTTGTAGATAATAAACACTGCATTTCAGGAACATTCTACAAGACTTGATGTTTTGGAGATGCTCTGACCCAGTTGTCTAACTATCAATATTTGGCCATTGTCAAAGTTGTTCAGATGTTTGTGCTGGCACATATTTGCTGCTTCCAACAAATGAAATTCAAGAAATGATCATTCACTCGCTGCCTAATATATCCTATCCCTTGACAAGTGCCGTGGTAATGATATAATCAATGTTATTCACTTCACCTGTCAGTCGTTTTAATGTTATGGCTAATGAGTGTATAATATGAATATTATGTATATAATTTGCAGTACATTCGCATGTCATTTGGTTCAAACATCAACTCAAGACATACTGGTTTGTTCATTCCTAATATCCTTTGTTTCGTTAGTCTGTCATATTGGACAACTATGTGATATAATAGGTCTTGACAAAGGACCACGAATGGGTCCGAAACGTTGACACTGCACAATTAAAAACGTTTTTACTTTTTCATAAAAAGTCCTGCAAGTGCCTACACCTTTCCAATATTTGAAGAATGTTCCAGTGTGGAGCCCCGAGGCTATATTATCTAAAGATTCTTCGTGGTTTTCAGAACTGAAAACAGTGAGTTTACTTATTTTTTTTTCTATATGTGATATAATATAAAAAAGTGGATTAATCCTTGCACTCTGATTTATCCCATTTAATGTAGGTGCTAAAAAGGGCACAGCCAAAGTATACACACAAAAAAAGGAAAAATTGGGCTTGCATTCATGGTCTTGTGGAGAATAGTAGAAAACTTTATTTGGAGTTATTCCATAAAATGTAAAATCGACGTTTCAGCCCACATTCAGGGCTTTCCTTATCCTGACTAGAGAGGAGACAAGGAATGGCTCACAGTGGACCTCAGGTCAAACCATTCTAAAATTATTTTAATTCTTACATTGGGGGGATGCCAAGGAACTCCAGACACCATAACTAAATCAAAAATCCATATTACTAGGTCTCCTGCTTATATCCCAACCATAATGCTTCAGGTTGTATGGTGCTTCCCTTTAAGGAAAATATAAATCAATGCCTTATAGGTGCTTTATATCATATGCGTATTTTGCGTATTCTGGCTGGTTGAACACATTAACGAACTGTAAAATCGAAATCTACTTTCTTATTTATTTTCTGAGCAACAAAGTCTGTGTTTGTGAACTTTGCCTTCTGTCATAAGATAGTGTAAATATACTAAACTCACAGAAAATAAGGAATCTGTATGCAGTGCCTTGTCTCTAAAATGTAACTCATGAATGTTCTAATATAAAATCCTTCTTGGAAAAAATGTACATAATTCTGCTTAAAATAATATTTGTATTACTGCTCTAAATTTAGCAATAGCTTTGTAAACACGTTACAGGTACGAATGTTTAATGTACAATTACAATAATCTAATCTGATTCTAAACAACTCCACATTGTCCACAATGCTTCAAAATGCTAATTAACAGAGCACGATAACAGCCCATCTGCTGCCACACAATCCACATGAGTTTCATCTTTTTATAACAAATCTCTCCAGTCCTTATAAATATTTATTTAGGTTATGTTACCAGTGGAGGTAAATAATTAGCAAATACATGTATTCTGAGAGCAAATTAAATAATTATTATATTGATATGTAAAAGTAATGATCTGATTTACACACTAGTCAAAATATATCATCCCAACTCATCACCGATTACCTTTCTCCAAAAGATATTAAACAGAATAGATCAAATATTACAGGGAACACTGATACTTGGAAGAGACTTTAATTGTGTACATTAAATGGGATAAGACGTTACCTTATGGCATATCTAGAGACCCAAATTTGAGGCAAACTGCTAAGTAATTTCAAGATTTTATGGCAAAAAATTCCCTATATGATATCTGAAGAGTATTTTATCCCGAAGGAAGGGATTATACCTTTTTTCAAAGGTTCACTGTTCACACTCTTGGATTATTTTATTTTTTTAAATCTTTATGTTTGAGGTGTATGTCAATCACCTATTCAATGAGCCAAAAACACAACAGGTACTGAAACAGATACGTGGTAACACTTCTTATACACAAGAGAAGCAATGCAACATTTATTTTTTTCAACAAACAAGTTACAAAGGAGCAAGAGAATGAATCAACACATTTACTGACATGAACTAATCTGTTTATTGGTCCCTTGAGAATATTACTGACATATGCTCCCTGTGCTAAGCCTGATGTAGTTGGGGAGCACAAACTCTTGGGGCAACATATAAGATCTTGGTTATCCTGCTGGAATCAGAGATGGGAATGAGATGCATGGAATGCACAGGCAGGGTGCTTAAAGGGCATGTGAGAGGTTCTAGCTAGAGTAAGTGATTATACATCTAGGATGAAGATCCTTAACCAAGGGGAAAGCAGGGGAGACTGGGTAGAGAAGTGATGTGACATTTATAGGGTTGCGGACATCTGCCATCTTGTCATATCTACTCACATGAAGGGCAGGTGCGCCTAAAACAAAAGCAAAATATTTCTAGTGCAGAGTAAAACATAAAACTAAACAAAATAAAATAACACGTATAAGCAGCCCCGCAAGGTTATTCCTCACTCAGTCACAGAACCACTGGTTGTAAGCCAATAGTTCTCAGGACAAAGCGGGATATCCTAGAGGTGTCCCACAATTCTGCTGCAAATCCCGTAAGTGAGGCCGCGTTTGGAGAGACCGCCCCAGTTCTTCCAGGAAAGCAGAGGCTTCTCTCATCCAAGGGAAGACCACATGAAGTCCCATCTGGAGTTACCACCAGGAAGCTAATTGCACCTGATTGGTAGGTTATTCTTGCAGAGCGTGGTTGGACAGTGACCGGCCCAAAAGATTTGCGTATTAGAAGGATAGCCCTTGTAAGGTCCTGGTAGAAGGTGAGTGGAGAGTTCTCAAAGTTCAGGGGTGACTTGCCCTTCAGTGCCGATAGTATTTGAATCTTGTCATGCAGAATAATGCATCTGAGGATCACATCTTGGACCATAGTGGGCTTGAGGTAAGTAGGGCTTGGAAGACAGTAGACACCATTAATGATTGTTTTCTTTGCTATAAAAGGGGGTTAGCAGACTCCTGATATAATGTTAAAGTTCCTCTGTTGAAATCACAGCTCTGATGCCCTAAATTTTAATGCACGCAATGTTGAAGGCCCTCCACGGCCATTCATTTCAGAGATTGACAGAGATTGTTGATGGGTTTGGAGCGGCTGTATTGAGTTTACCACATTAGACAAGTGAGCCTGAATGTCCACAACTTCTTCGCTCTATAACAGCCTGCAGCTCTGTTTTGATAAGTGCAGAATCAGCCACCAGAAATTTGTGTATGTTAGCTAGCAATATTTTCAAGTCACAGTTGGTGGCTGGGGCTGAGTCGTCTGAATACTCAGGGAGCATAGACTGTGAGGTTGGTGGGAGTGGTAGAGTTTCTGGCCCCTTGTCCCCTGTAGCAGAATTCTGGTCTCCGACATGTGGCTCCTCTGTGGTAGCTGGTCTTAGCTGCTGAGGCATGTGGATTTTTGGAATGTCGACTCATGCAGACAAATAATGCAGTCGGTACTGGAGGTGAACTCAGCTCTGTTCTCAGCAGCATCACCCAAGAGCTCTTTTTGGATCAGAAAGAAAGGCATCTATCAATGCAACTTGCCTTGCAGAATCCTGTTTGGTGAGTGTGGAAGCTGGATTGAGTAAAGGATGGCAGAATTTGTCAAGATTAGATATTCAGTTAAGCAGCTTTTCTAAGAATAAGTTATGGATTTATAATAAATTACTTCTATCTACACCAATGAAGATACTTCAGTTCTATATTTATGATACCTACCTTAATAAATGGAAGGATTGTAATCAGGGATGTTTCCTGGTGGACTCCCCCTTTCTGGGGCCGCTGTGCTGGGAGAGCGTCTCTTGAGCCGCCCCCAGCGCTGGGCCGATCCTTAAGGTGTCCGAAGGCAAGGACGCCGAGAGGAAACCTATCACACGGGGGGCCAGGAGGTGGCCATCTGGCCTCTTCAGGGCACCCCTGAACGTGTATTAGCGAAGGCAGAGCAGGCACCTGCTCTGTCAAAAAATGCCAGTAACCGGAGCAGAGGGGGACAGAGAAGGAAGGCGGCGAGGGAGGCTGTTCTTGCAGCCTCTCACTCCTCCATCGCGTGCCCTCTGTTATGCCAGGAGCTGGAATATGATGTCATTCTGGCCCTGGCATACTAAACGGAGGAGTGGGGAGCTCCCCCACACTGGACCCCAGGGAGGTCAGTGTTTGAGTGTGTCAGTGAGTGTCTGCATGTGTGTGCTTGTCAGTGAGTGAGTATGTATGTCAGTGAGGGTCTGTGTGTGTCAGTGAGTGAGTGTATGTCTGTCAGTATGTGTGTGTCTGTCAGTATGTGTGTCTGTCTGTCAATGAGTGAGTGTATGTAAGTCAGTTGGTGTGTGTGTCTGTCTGTCTGTCTGTCAGTGAGTGGGTGTCCGTCTGTCTGTCAGTGAGTGTCTGTGTATGTGTCTGTCAGTGAGTTGGTGTCCGTCTGTCTGTCAGTGAGTGAGTATGTATGTCAGTGAGTGTCTGTGTCTGTCAGTGAGTGTGTTGTGTGTCTGTCAGTGAATGAGTGTATGTCTATCAGTGTCTGTGTGTGTGTGTGTGTGTGTCAGTGAGTGTGTGTGTGAGTGTATGTATGTGTGTCAGTGAGTAAGTGTATGTGTGTGAGTGAGTGTGTGTCTGTCAGTGAGTCACCTTAGGCACACCAGATGTTGTGGACTACATCTCCCATAATGCTTTTATAGCCCTAATGCTGGCAAATAATCAGGGGAGATGTAGTCCACAGCATCTGGAGTGTCAAAGGTTGCCTACACCTGTCTTAGAGTTTTTTTTTTTCCAAGGATGCAAACTTGAAGAATAAGTTGACATCTCTTATTTGAAACCAGATAATGTTAAGAGTATAATCTCAAAATGTTTGACCAAGAGCATTAAAGACAAGCACAAATGCCATCTCAATTGCAGCTATACATTTATTTTACTTATTTATTACTGGCATTTATAAAGCACCAACATATTCAGCAGCGCTGTACAATTGGGAAAAAGACAATACAATATAAACAGACCGATACGAAAGGTAGATCACCCTGCCCGTGAGCTTACATGCTACCAAATCACCCATGGGGTTAAGTACTTTGGTTTGGAAGATAAATCTAATGCATACAATATATCATTTTGCCAAGTGCTGACTCGACGTTTGAGTTACGGACCAGATATATTCTGTTTTGTCCACAACATGAATACTGTATGCATTATACTGGAGATCTAATCTGATTTGATAGTTTTTATTTAATTGATCTTATCCAATTTTCCATTATGCCTCGCTTATTCTTAGACACCAATACACATAATCCATCTTGTACTCAGTAATTAATTTTTTACAAGTTTATATTGCTTTTGTCGCTGCACAGTTACTTAACATTGTAGTTTTATTTTTTCAGATGTGCTTAAATTTACATATTTGATTGCCTTTGCCATATCTTATTGTGTATTGTATATACAAGTACTTTGTGTTACCTTTGGTTTAAACTATATTGTTTCCATGCATGTACATTTGGGACCCTAATATTAAGTTGTTTTTATTTAATGTGTTGCCTCTTTATACATGCATAGTTTTTTTTTTTTTTGCTATAAGATTGTATTATCTCATTTTAATAAACCAAGAATTGTGTTTGTATTCAACCATAGGCGTGCGCAGCCTATTGCATTAGGGTGTGCACCCTAAAGCACAAACACACGCCGCATGTATATGTGTGTGTATATATATATATCTACATCACACTAACAGCACACTAACAGCACACACAGCAGTGTATGTATGTGTGTGTGTATATATATATATATATATATATATATATATATATATATATATATATATATATATATATACACACACACACAGTGTGTGTGTGAATGTATGTCTGTGAGTGTGTGTCTGTATGTGTGTCTGTGAATGTCTGTGAGTGTGTGTCTCTGTATGTGTATGTCTCTGTATGTGTGTGTATGAATGTCTGTGAGTGTGTACGTACATTATTTATATATATATATATATATATATATATATATATACATACATACATACATACATACATACATACATACATACATACACACACACACGTGTATATTATTTTTTTTGGGGGGGGGGTGGGAATCTTGGGAGAGTTCCCACACATTATTCCACAGGACTTGAGTGCCGGCTCTGCTCTAAGCCTCCATGGGCCGGCGGGGAGACCAAAGATCTACCTCACCGGCCCACAGCAGCATGGAGGGAGGCAGGAGAGGACCCAGGGAGCTCTAGACAGCAGCTCCGCCAGGTTCCTCTCGCGATATCTGAGCGTTGCCGCTGCTAGAGTTCACTCTCCACTGGACCACCGGGGATGGCACATGGCAGCAAGGACCCCCCCTCCCTACAAAAGGTCAGAAGGGAGGGGGGATATTTACTAATCTGCCCCCACCTCCACAATCCCTCCAAACATACAGCACACACATACAGCACCTACACAGTACACTAACCGCACCCTCACAAACACACACAGCACCTTTAAAAAAAACACAACACCCTCATACACAGCACACTAACAGCACCCTCACACACACACAAACTGCACCCTCACAAATACACGACACTCACACAAACAGCACCCTCACACACAGCACCCTCACAGGACAAACAAACACCCTCACATACAAACAGCACCGTCACAAACACACACAAGCACCCTCACACAAACATCATACTAACAGCACACACAGCAGTGTATGTATGTGTGTGTGTGTGTATATATCTATGTACATTTGGGACCCTAATATTAAGTTGTTTTTATTTAATGTGTTGCCTCTTTATACATGCATAGTTTTTTTTTTTGCTATAAGATTGTATTATCTCATTTTAATAAACCAAGAATTGTGTTTGTATTCAACCATAGGCGTGCGCAGCCTATTGCATTAGGGTGTGCACCCTAAAGCACAAACACACGCCGCATGTATATATGTGTGTGTGTATATATATATCTACAGCACACTAACAGCACACTAACAGCACACACAGCAGTGTATGTATGTGTGTGTGTGTGTATATATACCAAGGAGACCTATTTTACTTCCTCTACTTCATCTGTGCTCTCTAAAAATTAGGACTTTATTGCAAACTCTTCTAACAACCTAATTTACCATACAGTAAACACATCTCTCCCCTTTACCTTGGTCATTTTACTCCATGATTGCTTGAGCATGGTCCTTTACACCGTCATACTTGGTGCAAATACTTATTTGTTACAGTTGTATTCATTGAAGTGAAAATTGGCAGAAATGCAAAGTGCATTTCAAATTTAAGATCAAAGTAGCCTAACTGAAAGCACAGCTAACTGGGAGAAATTGTACAGTTTGGCTATTTTAGCATTTAATTTGAAAATCACTTTGAATTCCTTGCAATTCCTTGCAAAAATTATAACTCAGTGTTTGGTTGGTGTATCCACCTTTCAAACACTTAGAGTGCAGCGATCTATAGGTGTATAGTTAAAAAGACATACTTACCCCTCCATATTGGTTGGGGTTATACATGCAAGTAAATAAGAAAAAAAGCATACACTAGTGTAATACTGTATATCAAATAGTGACGTGGGCTTTGTACAGTGAGTGAAAATAAACTCACATGTTCTAGAGCCTTTTATATGGATATAGGCTCTAAACACTTCCGCTTCCGTGCGTAAACGTAACCGTCTTATGTTGGTATATCCTTTATGTCTCACAGTGGCTCATGTAAAGGAAAAAAATATATACAGGAAACTTCTGGGTGTAGTACTTCAAGTGTTGGCATAAATTTATCCAAAATGAATCAAATAGGTGCTCACCTTTTTTTTTAGAAACTTTAAATAACTGTCTCTAAGCTTGAAGACTTTGTGTCAGTTTGTGGGGTGACACTCCCCTCTGTGGATCTAGGATACATGAAGATAGGTAAGTTGCAGGGAATTTATTTCCAAATATATTGAAATGAATGACCATAATATAAAATACAAGTAAAAAATGCAAAAAATAATACATAAAAGGTCCTCTATCTTCTTTGTTACCAAAAAATAAAAATAGCCCTGTCTGTCTATTGTACAGCAATGCAGAATAACCTGACACGTTAGTAAATAACAATCATTTTTAACTTAAAAAGAGTTACCCTTTGTCTACATGGTGAATTTGTAGGCAATGTTTTGTTCCTGTTCAAAACTGGTTTTAAATGAAGACCACTTATTCATTTTATTTTGTATTTACTGTTTAGAAAATATACCCCAAACAAAACATAAATGCATTTTCTCTGCATGTTTTCATTTGTGTTATATGAAAAAAACAACAACAACAAAAAATAACAGGATGCAAAAGCTGCAGATCTGCTGTCTGCAGCCTGTGCAAGCCATCCCCTCTCTACCTGACACAGACTTTCAATCAGAGACTTCTCCCTAAGAAGTATTTTTCTGCTCGCCACAGCTTCTCAATAAGCTGTAATAGAGCTTTTTGAGAAGCAAAAGAAGGGACACGTTCTCTACCTCAGCACGCCTGTCACATCCTTTGGTTATGGGAAACTATACAACTTCCCCAGCTGTCCCAATTATAAGTGTCAGTGTCTATTGAAATTGACACTTTTATAAACTGTTTAAGAAATGGAAGACTGATCCTTGATTATTTTAGGGTATTCTAGGGTAAATTGTTCAAAATAGTTTCTGTAGTTTATCAAATCCTTGAGTCCTTTGAATTCAAAGAGGGACAGATAGCTCTGTTAATATGTTGATAAATCATATCCAGAGTGAGGATTGATCATTTGATTGTTGAGTGCTTAAAGGTATAGGAATCAAATTAAGAAAGTCAAACCTGTTGTGAAAAAACATCAACAAGGGGTGGTTATGATCTTACATTGCATTCTTCAATTTTATTTAGCACTTTCCATTATTCATTTGCAATGCTTACATCACAATGCTCTTATCGAAATTTTACTTAGATTTTTTATTTAGATTTTGCATTAAGCACTTTTGTTTGCTGTTTTTTTTTTTTTTTTTATAAATGAGGATACCCAGATGTTCAGAACTTTGGCTCTGCCTCGTCTCCTTGGCTAAGATTATCAGAATTGATGATTTTCAGCCAATCACAATGCCTTACCAAAGAAAAGCATTGGATTGGGCTGAGCTTGTCAATTCTGAAGATCTCCTATGGGAAAGCTATGTGATTGGCTGAAATCATCAATTCTGATGATCTCAGCCAAGGGGGCGTGGGGGAGTCAAACACCACCCTGGCCAATCAGCATCTCCTTATAGAGATGCATTGAATCAATGCATCCCTTTGGGGAAAGTTTAGCATCTCTGAAAAGCAAATACAATACGCTGTAGTTGTTCTGGTGACTGTAGTGTCTCTTTAACCCCTGTATTATGACAACTTTTAATTCTACTTGTTGGTTTGCTCAAAAATGCTTTAGACTTGAGAAAGGAAGGGTATCCAGAAAGTTTAGCATTCCAGTTAGCCCAATAAAAAAATGTATTACAAGATGCTAATTTCATCTGTTATTGTACATGAGCACGACTACTAATATGGCTACAATCTCTAATATGTATAGCCTGTCAAGACTGATTACTGTTAAAAGCTGAGGGTAGAAAATGAAAATGATGAGAACTTTTTATACAATTTGAGAGCTAACAATTCTTTGTAGTCAAATCCAATTTCCCTGCTGTGTGTATTGTGCTGTGTAGAATATAACAGGCAGCTTGAAACCAACATAAGGAAGTAACTGAGGCTGAAAAACAAATATATCCACCCTTGCTGTCCCCTGCTGTTGTGCCAGGAAATTAAACAACCTTTGTTGAGTTCAAGATGACAATCGCAATAGCATTTCTATTTTTTTTTTTAATTAGTTCAAATAATTCCGTGTCCAATTCATGAACATAAAAATACCAATTTCATAAGACATGTCACATCGGCTTTTATTGACACATTTCGCAAACTTTGTAGAATATATATTTTTTTTGCATGATTGGCCGTACGTAATGATAATATTATCTGTTATACATTTTTCCTGTTATCCCACTGTTTATTTTTTATATCCTGCTCCAAAAATATTTAAATAACAAATCTTAGTAATGTTTAGTTAGATTTTTTTTTTTTTCTGAACTGCCTTGAAGTACATTATCAAATAAAACGAGACATTTACCAAAACATCTACGGCATTATTCAGTAAACTCCATGTCATACTGCATTCAAATCCAAACTGTGCAGTGGAGGCTAAAATATCAATGTTAATTAATAATCCTTTATTTTTCATTAATATCAATCAAATAGTACATAGAAAGCATTTCCGTTAGAGGATGGCTTGTCGTGTGGTCTTTTATTTAGAATGTTGAAACTGAATTTATGTTTAAAAATGCACATCTAGTCTGTGCTATGTATGTTCTACTTTATTGAATTCTAAAACTAATGTGAGTGAAAATAAAAAATAAAAAATAAAAAATGTACTAGCTACTGATCAATGGTCATACAATCTCCTCCCAATGCATTACTGCACAGAAAACCTGATGTAATTTGCGACACCACAAACTCAATAGGCTTGCCTTGTGATGGCTAGGTTTGAAAGCCACCTAATCACAGTGCAGAGAAGATCTGCCTTTGAATGACAGAGTAATACTTAGAGGCAGTCTAGACCTCTCCAGTTATTGGTTTGGAGAGATAGTATCCATTTTTTTTATTATAGTTTTTTTTTTCATACTCTATAATTATTTATCTGTTGTTTGTTTTAACACTTGCGTTGCTACTGGTTTTACTTTTTTGTCCTGCTTTATTAGACTAAAGACCGTAGCTTTGATAACGATGCCAGAAAGTAAGTTGAAACATATTCTTTATAGGTTTTATTTACATTTAATTAAGTTAGACAACCACTTGTTAGAGAGGAGTAGGGATCGACCGATATTGATTTTTTAGAGCCGATACCGATATTCTGTGAACTTTTAGGCCGATAGCCGATATAATTTGCCGATATTCTGTACATTTACCATTTTGGAAAATAAAAACTATTTCTAAAGGTAAATGCACAAAATATACATGCCACGTGTAGTGGATGCAGTGTGACAGGGGAGCTGTGTGTGTTTATGTAGTGTGTGTAGTGGATGCAGTGTGTGTTTGTGTAGTGTGTGTGTGTGTAGTGTGTATTGTGGATGCAGTGTGTGTTTGTGAAGTGTGTGTGGAGGATGCAATGTGTGTTTGTGTAGTGGATGCAGTGTGTATTTGTCTAGTGTGTGTAGTGGATGCAGTGTGTATTAGTGTAGTGTGTATATAATGAAAGCAGAGTGTTTGTGTAGTGTGTGGGTAGTGTGCATAAAGTGAATGCTGTATATACTAAATGCAAAGTGTGTGTGTGTATATAATGAATGCAGAGTGTGTGTGTATTTGTGAAGTGTTTGTATAGTGAATGTAGTGTGTGTGTATATAATGCAGTGTGTTTGTATAATGTGTGTGTATATAATGCAGTGTGTTTGCGTAGTGTGCATTATATAAACACACTACACAAACACACTGCATTATATACACACACTGCAAACACACTGCATTATATACACACACTACACACACACTGCATTATATAAAAACACTACACAAACACCCACTGCATTACACACATACTACACAAACACATACTACACAAACACACACTGCACAAACACACACTGCAGTATATAAACCCAGTACACAAACACACTGCATTATATACACCGTGTGTTTGTATAGTGTGTGTGTATATAATGCAGTGTGTGTGTGTTTGTATAGTGTGTATATAATGCAGTGTGTGTGTGTTTGTATAGTGTGTGTATATAATGCAGTGTGTGTGTGTTTGTATAGTGTGTGTATATAATGCAGTGTGTGTGTTTGTATAGTGTGTGTATATAATGCAGTGTGTTTGTATAGTGTGTGTATATAATGCAGTGTGTGTGTTTGTATAGTGTGTGTATATAATGTAGTGTGTTTGTATAGTGTGTGTATATAATGTAGTGTGTTTGTATAGTGTGTGTATATAATACAGTGTGTGTATTTGTGTGCATTGTATACACACACACACACTATACAAACTCACACTGCATTATATACACAGTGTGTTTGTGTAGTGTATGTGTATATAATGGAGTGTGTGAGGGGGCATTTTTTATTAAATTATTATTATTTTTTTTTATATTAATTATTATTATTTTTTTTGTCCCCCCTCCCTGCTTGTTACCTGGCCAGGGAGAGGGGATATAGCCGTCCATGGTGGTCCAGTGGTATTGGCTGAGCTTGGGGGGGGTGGGCAGCAAGTGCTTACTCACCTCCCAGCAGCTCCTCCAGCTTCCCAGTGCAACTCTCGCGGCCAGCATGTCGCGCGGAGCGTTGCCATGGTGATCCATGGCAACGCTCTGACGGCCGCGGGTCTCGTGAGAGTTGCACTGGGGAGCGGAGTCCGGCGGTCCAGCGGTCCTAGGAGGTATTATCGGCAATATCGGTATCTGGCCGATACTGATATTGCCGAAAATACAGAATATCGGCCGATTTATATCGGTAAAACCGATAATCAGTCAATCCCTAGAGAGGAGGATATTTATTTTAATATGAAGGGTTACATAGTTACATAGTTACATAGCTGAAAAGAGACTTGCATCCATCAAGTTCAGCCTTCCTCACATTTGTTTTTTGCTGTTGATCCAAAAGAAGGCAAAAAACCCAGTTTGAAGCAATTCCAATTTTGCAACAAGCTAGGAAAAAAATTCCTTCTTGACCCCAAAATGGCAGTCAGATTTATCCTTGGATCAAGCAGTTAATACCCTACTTGAAAAATTATATCGTTGAATATTCTGTTTTTGCAAGTATGCATCTAGTAGCTGTTTGAACATCTGTCTGGACTCTGATAAAACCACTTCTTCAGGCAGAGAATTCCACATCTTTATTGCTCTTACAGTAAAAAAAAACTTTCTTTTGCCTTAGACAAAATCTTCTTTCTTCAAGTTTAAACGCATGACTTTGTGTCCTATGTAAAGTCCGGTTTGTGAATAGATTTCCCCACAATGGTTTGTATTGGCCCAGAATATATTTGTATAATGTTATCATATCCCCTCTCAGGCAACATTTTTCTAAACTAAGGGTGGAGTGAGAAAAAAGGGGATATTTGGGTTTAATGGAGTAGGTTGTCGGGAAGTCAGATTTAGTACCAAAGACTGAGCATCCTCTGGTCCACTACTGAGATTGACATTTACACATTAGGAACTTAAGGTTTGGGGACCCTCTGAACATACCGACTAGGTTTCCAGTTACCTTATAATCATTGGGCTAAGAAACATGAGAATTCCATGGACAAAATATAGTCAATACCATATTCCCTACAGCCTAGCAGTAGAGTAAGGTTTAGGGTTCACAACCAAGTTTAATTACCCTCCACCCAACAATCTCTTCTAATTAATGCAGTACAGGTCGACCTTGTAGTTTTTGGTGAGCTACCTGTATTACATTATTATTATTTTTAGTATTTATATAGCACTAATATTTTCTGAAGTCATTTACAATTATACAGTTAGGCTAGTGATCAGCACGTAATAGAAAGATACAAGCAAAGCTGACTGATATATTAAGTAAAGACGGTGCAGCTCAAATGAACTTACAATCGGACTAAGAGTCCCTCAAGTTATCTTGGTTCCAATCTCCAATATCTATTCTAAAGTATTAACATGTCATTTAATTAAGCGATGCTGCCAAAATTAGTTAGATACATGCTCGTAAGCATGTATGGCTGTGCCTACCGGTAATATGTTTTCTCAAGGTATTTTTTTTTTCTTTAATATTAGTTTCAGTGAGGTCTACTTAGTGCCTGGCAGAACCAATATTATTATTATTTTGCATTAATGCCCGACGTGCCTGGTAAGTGCCGTGGTAAAAATGGCAAACTTAATGCCCTTTAGATCTTAAAAAAAATGATTGTGTGTTTTTGCATCACAACTTAAATCTACTACTAAGTACATCTTATTGCTGTCCTAGTTTGTTTATATACAAATATATATATATATATTTTTTTTTTAAAACCAGTGCTTATTTTATAGTTTAGTAGTGGAAAATATTTAGAGGTTATGATTTGAGAGAATATAATGTAATATGACTTATTAATGTGTGCAAAATTAACTCAATATATTTATTTTCTTATAATAAAATAATATTTGATCAAATGTAACAAAATTAAACTTATTTCTTCCGTACTTATTATTTTGCTTGATCTCTGCTGGATACCAAAAACGAGGGCATGTGCTAGTTAATTATTTTATACTAAAATAACCATTCCTGGGTATTATGATACCATAAATCCAAGGCTAATTAGAAAGAATTAGCATTCATTTTATTGGGATTTTATAATATGATTGATGGTGCAAAACCTTTGAAGAAGTGAACTTTCTCACATCTAATGAACAAGAAAATGACATGCCACACTTATACCGGAGGAAATATGATTAATGATAATCAGAAGATATTATACCAATTTATTCCCACTCTGACCAATTATCTTCTGTCATTTGCAAGACCTAAAATTATATAAATATATACTTTGAAGTGAAAGAAAATTGCTGTTAAAACAAAGTTATCTGTATTGCTTTTAGCAAAAGTTTATCGCCTATGGATTTATTTTAAGTTTCAAACTTCTACTTTCTTCTTTTGGAAACATTCTGTTTTACCATTAAATCGAAACTGTCATGCAAATTTTACTTCTGCTCTTTTCAAGGAAAAGCAGTTCGCTTGCAAATGTATAAATTTGGAGAAAAAAACCTAAATAAAAATAGCTTTATTTCTCATCTGTCTCTCAGTTCCTCGGCAGATACTCAATGCAGAGGACTTGAGGGACAGGAGACCAGAAGAGACCTCCCAAAAGCAGTACATCTTGTCTTCCCCCTTAGAAAGCACAGTACCGCCAGCCCTCGCAAGGGGGAATAGAATGTGGTATGACCAGTGGCGTACATACCAGGGTCGCAGGGGTCACCCCTGCGACCCTGTATGTACCCACAGGGCCAGCCTCTTCTCCTGGGGGGGCTCAGGAGCCGGCCACCTCAGACCCCCCCGAGGCTGGCCCTGCTGACCCCAGCGGGCGGGCTGTCTGTCTGGACGGCCGGCGCGCGAGGGAGCACTCTCCCCTGTGTGCTCCCTCTTCAGCTCCCTCGCGCACCGCACTGATACCGGCGCCGGAAGATGACGTCATCTTCCGGCTCCGGCATCCCCACGCGGCGCGTGAGGGAGCTGAAGAGGGAGCACACAGGGGAGAGTGCTCCCTCGCACGCCATCCACCCAGACAGCCAGCCCGCCCAGGAGCCCCAGGAGCCCAGTAGCACCACCACTGGACCCCAGGGAATCCCCTCAGCACCCCAAAAGGTAAGGAGGCTGGGGGGATTCAATTAAAAAAAAAAACATGTGTTAGTGTGTGTGTTAGTGTTAGTGTGTGTTAGTGTTAGTGTGTGTTAGTGTTAGTGTGTGTGTTTGTGTGTGTGTGTTTGTGTGTGTGTGTTTGTGTGTGTGTTAGGGTGTGTGTGTTAGGGTGTGTGTGTTAGGGTGTGTGTGTTAGGGTGTGTGTGTTAGGGTGTGTGTGTTAGTCTGTTATTGGGTGTGTCTCTGTCAGTAAATGTGTGTGTCTGTTAGCTAGTGCGTATGCGTCTGTTCGTGAGAGTGTGTGTCTTCAGCATTTACCTTTCTCTAGCGCTGGACTCTCCGCCTTTCAGCTCCGAATACACATGCGCGGCAAGAGGCGCGCGCATTTAAACCGCCCATAGGAAAGCATTACTCAATGCTTTCCTATGGACGTTCAGTGTCTTCTCACTGTGAAGATCGCGGAATCTCCTCTAGCGGCTGTCAATGAGACAGCCACCAGAGGCTGGATTAACCCTCAGTGAAACATAGCCGTTTCTCTGAAACACCTATGTTTTCAGCTGCAGGGTTAAAACTAGAGGGACCTGGCACCCAGACCACTTCATTGAGCTGATGTGATCTAGGTGTCTGTAGTGGTCCTTTAGGTGTGTGTGCAGCATACCGCAGTCGCGGGGTCGTAGCCCTGCGACCAGGTGCCCCGCCGCCATGTGTTGCGGCCCCGACCCGTGCAAGTAAGCGCGGGGGGGGGGCCACGGATCAATTTTTGCACCGGGACCCCATGGGTCATGTGCACGCCACTGGGTATGCCTACTCAGGTCTACTACTACTATTCAAATGCTGGCACACTGGCAATAAGGTCAGCATGTTAACATTAGCGAGGAGGTTTTCTCTGCGAAGGAGGAGTGCGAGTGAACAATAGGTGGGTGTTACAGAATTGTGCCACCCACTTCTGTAAGGAGATTGTGGTGGGGTAGCAGAGGGCCAGGTAAGTGATGACAGTTTCACTTTGAATTACACAAATAGCTAAGAATTTTAGATGTTTTTTGAAAATAATTTCATAGCAGAGCGCATTGAACTTTTCACGTGGTTTTAAGCAGGTCGTGGAACTATAGATGTGTTTCCCCTTCTGATAACTGAACTTGCTGACACGGGTTTTGAACAAATATTACATATAGTGCAATGGAAATACTCCACATAAGCATTGAGTGGACAACCCAACAATAGATAGATTTCAGCATTTGATTAATTACAATTTCAACATAATTTTATTACAACACATTTGATCAAATACTGAATTGATTTTCACTGAAATGTAAATTATAATAATGGATGAAATGGATGCTCTGAGTTGCCTCAATTTTTGGAAGATTGCTGCTACAAATGTTGCCTTTTCCAGTGCTTTGTAATGCACTTGTACTTGTGAAATGTGCTGCTACATTACCATATATTGACCTCTTTAACTTCTCATTATCATGTTTCTGATTATTGATGTATGTGTAATCAGACATGTTAAAGGGACACTACAGGCATTAAAACAACTTAATGAAACAGTTTTTGTGTGTAGATCATGCCCCTGCAGTCTCACTGCTCGATTCTCTGCCATTTAGGAATTAAATCATTTTTGTTTCTCTTGATGAAGCCCTAGCTACTCCTTCTCTGGGTGTGACACACAGCCATCGTCAAATGAAAGGTTTCATTTTCAATCAAATCAGTTTGCTGCAAAATTTGCAATTTTTTTTTTAATCCTTTGGCTCTTTTAATTGAACTTTAATTATATTCAGGCTGTTAACAGAGTAAAATATATATATTAAATTAAAAAAAATTAAACACAATGTGCATTTAGGGAAATGAAAAATAAATTAGATAATTTTTCAGGAGGTGTGAAATGGGGCTGTGTGAGTCTCAGCCAGGGGAGTTGTGGCTAGGGCTGCATAAACTAAGTGACTTAAACTCCTAAATGGTAAAGAATTATGTCATGAGACCTCAGGGACATAATCTATACACAAAAAATTGCTCAAGTTGTGCTTTGAGTTGTTGCGTAGAGATGTTTGTGTTATTAGATTGTAACAATTATACAAGGGAATAAAGTTTTCTTCTCCTTATATATATATTCCAGATTTGGTAACTCTGGAAGAAAATGTGTAATGAATATGTAGCATGGTTTTAATTAAACTTTTTATCTCAAGCTAATTTGCATTAATTACCTTATCTAATACAATTTAGGGTTTTTTAATTTCCTGTTATCTCAACATACACTCTCTAAATTCAGCGGAGTTAGGATGTAGCACCTCTATTAGGCGATACATGTTTTTTCCGCGTATCTCTAATAAATGTAAGGGATAGTTTGGCTAAAATATTTTTAGCAATTGGACAGAAACTAGAAAAATACATGATGTACAGGTAAAACTGTGTTACTTGAAAAAAAAATATTACAATTTAAAACTATTCTAACTCAAGGTAAAGCAGTGATAAATTATCACACACAGAGAATTCTCGATATTATTACTTATTACTGGCAATTTTATGTATTTTTACCATTATATATTTTTGCACAGGTAATCAGAATATTCTATAAAACTGATAAATAACATAGTACAGGTATAAATAATATACTCTTATTGGGATTCTTAGAGAGCACTCAAATAGCAATCTATAATAGTTATGGTGTAGCTATGTAATTGAAGAACTGATGACAGAGTGGTTGGAAAAGGGGTACACCACTTCACCACTACAACATAACGCAATCTCTTCACCTCTATAAAATAACAATCTCTTGACCTCTACAAAATAACACAATCTCCTTCACCTAGTAATTCGGGTAAGGAGAGTAATCCCTGTTTCTCAAACTTGATGACATTTGAAACAGAGAAACAGTTATGTATTCAATTTAATTATAACAAATGCATGTGAACTAGGCATGTGCTTGGGGAAAATATTTGGCTCGGTACGGCATTCCGAAATACGGAACCTCGACACTTCGGAACCTCGACACTTCGGAACCTCGACACTTCGGAACCTCGACACTTCGCCAACTTCGCCAACTTCAGCAACTTCGCCAACTTCGGCAACTTCGGAACTCCGGCATTTTGGGAATTCTCTTGCAGCTGCTTGGTAGATAACGCCCTAATTCCCACGGTATTAGGGAGTTATCTACCAAAAGGCTGAAAGACCTAAATTGGTCTTTCAGCCAAATTTACTAATATTAAGTAAAAGTTTACTAGTATTAGTAAATTTTGCCCCTACTCGCTATACTACGAGTAGGGGCATGTTTATTAAACAGTGAGCAGCCTGTGTCCCCCCTCCTGAGCCCCCACTCGCGACTGGCCCCCACCCCTGAGCAGCAGGCCCTAAAGTAAAAAAAAAGGGGGAGGACCTATTGTCCTCCCCACTGGCCCCCACCCCTGAGTGGCGGGTGGGGGCCCTAAATAAAAATTTGGGGGGACCTAATGTCCTCCCCCCTGGCCCCCACCCCTGAGCAGTGGGTGTGGGCCCTAAACTCGAATAAGGGGGGGACCTATTGTCCTCCCCCCTGATCCCCATCCCTGAGTGGTGGGTGGGGGCCCTAAATACAAATTGGGGGGACCTAATATCCTCCCCCTGGCCCCCACCCCTGAGCGGTGGGTGGGGGCCCTAAACTAGAATAAGGGGGACACCTAGTGTCCTCCCCCTTGGCCCCCATCCCTGAGCGGTGGGTGAGGGCCCTAAATACAAATGTAACCCTCCTCCCCCCAGGTGACTAGGGGTCCCCAAACCCCTAGTCACCCCCTCACCCTTAAAATAATGAGGGAGGACCTTTAACTAAGTACCTGTAAAAATAAACTTACCATTTGATGTTTTCTTTGTTCTAAAATCTTATTTTTTCAGCCCCAAAAAAGGCCAAATAAAAATCCATAATAACCAATGCAAAAAAAAAAAACCTGAGCAGAAAAAAAAAAAATCCATCTTCACCCATGGAGGGCTCCGTGCAGACTGAGCTCTGCAGGACGGGGGAAGGCTTACCTGTCAGTCCCTTCATTTACCTGTCAGAGCACTCTGATTGGATGGCTTAAACCCACCAATCAGAGTGCTCTGAGCCTAATTGCAGGGCAAAGCTTTATAAACCTTATTCTAGTTTAGGGCCCCCACCCACCGCACAGAGGTGGGGTCCAGAGGGGGAGGACATTAGGTCCTCTCCTTATTCTAGTTTAGGGTCCCCACCCGCCACTCAGGGGTGAGGGCCGGGGGGGCAATAGGTCCCGCACGTCGCGGGTGGGGGCACAGGAGGGGGACTTTTTTTTTTAACAGTGAGCAGCCACAGGCTGTTTAATAGACATGCCCCTACTCGCGGTATAGCGAGTAAGGGCATAATTTACTAATGCTAAGTAATTATTACATAGTATTAGTAAATTTGGATGAAAGACCAATTCAGATCTTTCAGCCTTTTAGTAGATAGCTTCCTTATACCGTGGGAATTAGGGAGTTATCTACTTATTCATTCCTGTCATTACATTGACTGGCTAAGTAACTTACATTTTATATGAATGTATGTTACTTGATTGTTGTAAGTGTTGCAAATGCTTACAGCTGAATCCTGGCAATGTTTGTATACTTTTTATTTAAAATTGTATACAATGTAACATTCTTCTTCTTTCACTGGGTAAGTATATTAGTACTTAGGCAATAATGTGCTTCGGAACTTTGGCACTTTGTCACCTCGGAACATCGGCAACTTCGGAACTTCGCACTACTACACTTCGGAAATTCAGTAATTTTGGCTCTTCGGCAATTCGGCACTTTGGCACTAAGGCAATTCAGCTATTACCCGAAATTCGGCTGAATTTTAATTTGGACCAAAACGAATTGCACATGTCTAATGTGAACACACAGTTTTAATGGAACGCGTTAAGTACCATAACCACTACTGAGTGGTTTTGTGGTTATGGTGCTAGAAGTGCCCTACCTCCCCCCACTGTAAGAAGTCAAACCATTTGCTAGTGTTTTCACTTTTTATTTTCGGTCTGCCAGATGCCAATCTCTGCCTCGCTGAAGCTGGAAGCCAATAAGCTGACACTGCAGGGCTTAGGTAAGTAGTGCTAAAGCAGGAACTTATGGCTCTCAATACTGCAAGAGGAGGGCAGAAATCGATGCATGGCAAATCGCAGGTAAGAATTCAAAGTGTTAGCAAATAGTTTTTGGCTGCTCACATTGGTATTGATCATGGCACCTTAACCACTATAACACACTATATAGTTATAGTGTTCTGAAAAGAGGCAAGTATTCATCAAGTTCAGCCTATCTCATTTGGTTTTGCTGTTGATCCAAAAGAAGGCAAAAAACAATTATAAGTGCTTTTCAAATCTGCAACAAACTAGGAAACAATTTCTTCTTGACCCCAGAATGACAGTCAGATCTCTCTTTGGATCAATAAGCTATTACCAGACTAATTAAAAATTAGATCCCTAAACATTATGTCTTTGAGAGCATTCCTCCAGTTGCTGCTTAGCCATCTGTACAGAATCTGTAAAATCACCTCTTCAGGTGGAGAATTCCACAACATTATTGTTTTTACTGTAAAAAATGAATTATTTTGCCTTAGACTAAATCTCCTTTCTTCCAGTGTGAAGACGTGACCTTGTGTCCTAAGTATAGTCCTGTTGATGAGTAGATTTCCAATGGTTTTTATTTGCTCCAAATATATTTGTATAATGCTATCATATGCCTTCTAAATGGTCGTTTTTTTTCTAAATTATACAGATTTAAATTTGTTAACCTTTATTCATATCTAAGATGTTCCATTTATTGCATTAATTTTGTAGTTCACCTCTGTAATGTTTCTAGTGCTATGATATCCTTCTTTAGAACAGGTGTCCAAACTTACAAAGCATATTCAAGGTGTGGTCTCACCAGTGATTTATTTAGAGGCAAAATTATATTTTTATCCCTTGAATTAATGTCCCTGTTTATACATATCAATACCATACTGGCCTTAGCAACTGCTGATTGACATTGCACATTGTTGCCTAGTTTATTTTTAGAATTGAGCGAACCCGGCCTGTAAAGTTTGGGTTCATACCAAACATTACGTTTTTTGACCCCGGACCCAATCACTGAATGTTCGGGTTGGATTTCGGTGTTTGGCGATTTAATGGCGCATTTTCAAAGGCTGCAGGGCAGCCAATCAACAAGCGTTTGACTTGTGTGCCCTTAGAAGCCATCAGAGCCATGCCTACTAATGGCATGGCTGTGATTGGCCAGTGCAGCATGTGACCCAGCCTCTATATATAAGCTGGAGTCTCGTAGCGCTGCACGCACATGAGCTCTTATTAGTGTAGGGAGAGGATGCTGCCGCTTTCAGGGACAGATTAGGAAAGAATTCTGCAAACGAGTACATTAGTGGGGTGCACTTCATATCTGAGAGTCAAATAGAAGCGTCAAATACTGCTGTCACATTGCAGTTTTAAAACTTGAATTTTTTGGGTGCTAAAAAGTACATTAGTAGGGTGCACTTTATATCTGAGAGTGAAATAGAAGCGTCAAATACTGTGGTTACAGCACAGTTGTAAAAATTTGAATTGTTTTGGTGCTAAACTGCTAAATAGTAAATTTGGGCCCTGCACTTCATATATGAGAGTCAAATAGAAGCGTCAAATAGTGCGGTTACAGCGCAATTGTAAACATTCTTATTTTCTGGGTGCTAATCTGCTAAATAGTAAATTTGGGCCCTGCACTTCATATCTGAGAGTCAAATAGAAGCGTCAAATACTGTGGATACATTGCACTTGCAAAAATTATAATTTTTTTGGTGCTAAATAGTACATTTGCGGCCTGCTGTGTATTTCTTGCAGTCCAATAAGCTAAAAAAAAATAAAATAAATTTAAAAAAATGGTTGACTATTGGTGGTTACATTGTCGCCTGACATAAAACATCTGTTAGTTTGGTGGGTGAACGCAAAGAATGAGGAGAGCGTCAAATAAGGGACGTGGTGCTGCTGGAATCCCTGTTGAGAGGACGTGGTCAATCTGTGCCAGCTACACGCACAAGTGAAACACCTTCCTCATGTGCGAGTATGCGACAGAACCTTCAGCGTTATTTGGTAGGCCCGAATGCCACTCTACGAATGGTGAGGCCAGAACAAGTCTAGGCGATAGTAGATTGCATGGCTGACAGTGCCTCCAGTTCCTGTACATTGTCTCCCACCCAGTCCCCTGCTGAAAGCTCAGAGTTGGCACATGCAGCCCATGGCCATCTGTCTTTCACCTCACCCCCTTGCAAATCAGCCAAGCAGTCTGAGCCACAAGTTGTGCAGCAGTCTCTTATGCTTTTTGATGACTCTGCTGGTAGGGTTTCCGTGGGCCATCCACCGAGCCCTGCCTGAGAAGTGGAAGAGATTGAGTGCACTGATGCACAACCACTTATGTATCAGGATGTGGACATGCAAGGACCATCGCAGCACGTCTCTGATGATGACGAAACACAGGTGCCAACTGCTGTGGCTTTCTGCAGTGTGCAGACTAGCAAGGAGGGCAGGGTTGAGGAGTGGGTGGAAGATGATGTGGAGGATGATGAGGTCCTAGACCCCAAATGGAATGAAGGTCATGCGAGTGACATGTCCAGTTTGGAATAAGAGGCGGTGGTCGCACAGAGGCACTAGCAGAGCATAAGAGGGAGCAGGGTGCAAAAGCGGAGCAGCCATCCCCTAGATGGTACACCTGCGACTGCCCACCGCACCCAGGGACTGAGCACACCAAAGCCAGCTCCAAGGAGTTCCCTGGCGTGGCAGTTCTTCAGACAATGTGCTGATGACAAGACACAAGTGGTTTACACGCTGTGCCATCAGAGCCTGAAACGAGGCAGAAACATGCTAAACCTAAGCATAACCTGCATGACCAGGCATCTACATGCAAAGCACGAGCTGCAGTGGAGTAAGCACCTCAAAAACCAAGAAAGGTCTCATGCTCCTCCTGCTTCCTCTTCTGCTGCTGTCTCGGCCTCTTCCTCCACCTCTGGAGTCACAGTGGCACCTGCCACCCTGCAAACAGAGAATGTGGCAGGAACGCCACCACATCCGTCACCGTCCCCAAGCATCTCCACACTGTCCCATGGAAGCGTTCAGCTGTCCATCTCCCAAACAATGGAGAGAAAGAGTAAATACCCCCCTAGCCACCCGCGATCCCTGGCCCTGAATGACAGCATTTCAAAATTCATGGCCTTTGCAATGCTGTCATTCTGTCTGGTGGAGACGGACAGTTTTAAAAACCTGATGGTGGTGGCTGTCCCACAGTACGTGGTTCCCAGCCGCCACTACTTTTCCAGGCGAGCCATCCCTTCCCTGAACAAACAATTGGCGGACAAAATCAGGTGTGCACTGCGCAACTCCATCTGTGGCAAGGTCCACATAACCACAGAAACATGAACCAGTAAGCACGAGCAGGGACGCTATATCTCCCTAAAGGCACACTGGGCAAATGTAGTGGCAGCTGGGCCTGAGGCGGATAGCAGTTTGGCGCATGTCCTTCCACCACCGAGGATTGCAGGGCATTTCTCTTTGCCTCCTGTTGACTCTTCCTCCTACTCCGCTTCTTCCTCCTCTACCACCACCTCATCCAGGCAGTGTAACACCTTCACCACCAACTTCAGCACAGCCAGGGGGAAACGATAGCAGGTTGTTTTAAAACTCATATGTTTGGGGGAAAAACCCCACAATGCGCAGGAGCTGTGGACGGGCATGAATCAACAGACCGATGAGTGGTTAATGCCACTGAGCCTCAAGCCCGGCCTGGTGGTGTGCGATAATGGGCGAAATCTCGTAGCAGCTCTGGGCCTAGCCGGTTTGCCGCACATCTCTTGCCTGACGCATGTGCTGAATTTGGTGGTGCAGAAATTCCTGAAAAACTACCCAGATATATCAGAGCTGCTGCAGAAAGTGCGGGCCGTCTGTGTGCACTTTTGGCGTTCTCACCCTGCTGCTCCTCGCCTGTCTGTGCTGCAGCGTAACTTCTGTCTTCCCGCTCACCACCTCATATGCGACATGCCCACAAGGTGGAACTCCACCTTGCATATGTTGGAGAGACTGTGCCAGCAGCAGGCGATAGTGGAGTTTCAGATGCAGCACGCACGGGTCATTCGCTCTGCGGAACAGCACCACTACACCACCAATGAGTTGGCCTCCATGCAAGACCTGTGTGACATTTTGCACTGTTTCGAGTACTCCACCAACATGGCCAGTGCTGATGATGCCGTTCTCAGTCTTACTATCCCGCTTCTATGTCTCCTTGAAAAAACGATGATGGAAGAGGAGGAGGAAGAGGAGTCATTTCTACAGTTATCAGGCCAGTCATTCACAAGTGGTTTGGAGGGTGGGTTACTGCACCAGCATAGGCCAGGTACACAATTGTCCAGCCAGGGCACAGTTCTATAGGATGAGGAGGAGGATGATGAGGATGAGGAGGTGGAACCGTGTTCACAGTAGGGTGGCACCCACCGCAGCTCGTGGGCATCACTGGAGCGTGGCTGGGGGGATATGGAGAACACAGACGATACACCTCCCACAGAGGACAGCTTGTCCTTGCCTCTGGGCAGCCTGGCACACATGAGCGACTACATGCTGCAGTGCCAGCGCAATGACTGCAGAGTTGCCCACATTCTAACTTGTGCTGATTACTGGGTGGTCACCCTGCTGGATCCCTGTTACAAGGACAATGTGCTGTCCTTAATTCCCTCCCTGGAGCATGTTTGGAAGATGCGCGAATACAAGCGCACACTGGTAGATGTGCTGCTGAGCGCATTCCCAACTGACACCGGGGGCTCAGTGGCAGCACAAGGTGAAGGCAGAGGAGGAGGAAGAGGTAGCCAATGCAGCTGGGGCACTGCTAGCACCTCAGAAGGCATGGCTGAAATGTGGAAAAGCTTTGTCAGCACGTCACAACAACCAGCACCACCATCTGATATGGAACGTCTTAGCAGG
The DNA here is from genome assembly GCA_933207985.1 of Pelobates cultripes. Taxonomy (NCBI): domain Eukaryota; kingdom Metazoa; phylum Chordata; class Amphibia; order Anura; family Pelobatidae; genus Pelobates; species Pelobates cultripes. Next base: position 316,504,674 of record OW240915.1, read on the forward strand.
AGGCAGCATTTCAGCAACATGGTGGAATAATACGTGTGTACACGCCTACACGTACTGACTGATGGGTCTGCCCCATTCAACTTCTGGGTCTCCAGATTGGGCACATGGCCTGAGCTTGACTTTATGCCTTGGAGGTGCTGGCCTGCCCTGCAGCCAGTGTATTGTCTGAGCGTGTATTTAGCATGGCAGGGGGCGTTATCACACACAAGCGCAGCCGCCTGTCCACAGCCAGCGTGGACAAGCTCACGTTTATTAAAATGAACCAGGCATGGATCCCACCAGACTTGTGTGTGCCTTATGCAGAATAGACATTTATACCGGCCTCACCCAGCCATTCAGTTGCATACATACCGGGGTCGCAGGTATGTATGCAACTGTATGACTGGGCCCTGCGACTCGGTATGTATGCCACTGTGGCCAGCCTCTTCTCCTGTGGGGCCCAGGAGTTGGCCATCTCAGAGCGCCCAGAGGTTGGCTCTGGTGTCACCGGGCAACCGGTCATGCGGGCACGCAAGGGAGCACTCACCCCTGTGTGCTCCCTCTTCAGCTCCCTCGCGCACCGCACTGATACTGGAGCCGGAAGATGACGTCATCTTCCGGCTCCGGTATCAGTACGCGGTGCGCGAGGGAGCTGAAGAGGAAGCACTCAGGGGAGAGTGCTCCCTTGCGCGCCCGCAAGACCGGCCGCCCGGTGACTCCACTGGACCCCAGGGAATCCCCTCAGCTCTCCCTAAGGTAAGGAGGCTGGGGGGATTACATTTAAAAAAAACATGTGTGTGTGTTAGTGTTAGTGTGTGTTAGTGTGTGTATATGTGTTAGTGTGTGTATATGTGTTAGTGTTAGTGTGTGTATTAGTGTTAGCATGTGTGTTAGAGTGTGTCTGCTAGTGAGTGTCAGTGAGTGTGTTACTGTGTGTGTGTTACTGAGTGTGTTTGATGTCTGTTAGTGAGTGTTTGTCAGTGAGAGTGTATGTTTTGTACGTGAGTGTGTATGTATGTCTGTCGCTGTGTGTCTCTGTCAGTAAATGTGTCTGTTAGCTAGTGTGTATGCGTCTGTTCGTGACAGTGTGTGTGTCTTCAGCACTTACCTGACTGTGAAAATCACAGTGAGAAGACACTGAACATCCATAGGAAAACATTGAGTAATGGGGGGATCCCTCCGCCTCTCAGCTCCGAATGCGCATGTGCGGCAAGAGCCGCGCGCATTCAAACTGCTCATAGGAAAGCATTACTTAATGCTTTCCTATGGACATTCAGTGTCTTCTCACTGTGATTTTCGCAGTGAAAATCGCAGAAGCTCCTCTAGCGGCTGTCAATGAGACAGCCACTAGAGGCTGGATTAACCCTCAGTGAAACATAGCAGTTTCTCTGAAACTGCTATGTTTTCAGCTGCAGGGTTAAAACTATAGGGACCTGGCACCCAGACCACTTAATTGAGCTGATGTGATCTAGGTGTCTGTAGTTGTCCTTTAAGTGTGTGTGCATCTGCATGCACTGGCGTACATACCGCGGTCGCAGGGGTTGCAGCCCTGCAACCCCTGCGACCAGGTGCCTGCCGCCATGGGTTGCGGCCCTGGCCCATGCAGAGTAAGCGTGGGGGGGCCACGGATCAATTTTCGCACCGGGGCCCCATAGGTCATGTGTACGCCACTGCAGCCATTGTTATACTCAAGTGCACTTATTCTTTTTCTTTTTTTTTATATGTCCCAATATTTTGGGGGCTACCCCAATAAAAAAAAAAATATATAAACAGTGTTGGCTCCTCCTCCTTCTCCACTGCCGCTTCCACCTACACCGCCACGGTGTATACCCAGATATATCAGAGCTGCTGCAGAAAGTGCGGGCCATCTGTGCGCGCTTTTGTCGTTCTCACCACAAGTGTTTCACCTGTTCAGCAGCTGCACTGCCTTTCCCGCCACCGCCATGAGACTGTGCAGCAGCAGCAGTAAGTAGTGAGCCAGCTGCAGCACTATCGACAAGTCGCTTGCGAACAGAGTTTTCTTTTTTTTATATGTCCTACAATATTTTATGCTACCCTAATAAAAATATATATATATATATATATATCTATATCTATATCTATATATCTATATCTATATATCTATATCTATATATATCTATATCTATATATATCTATATATATATATCTATATATATATATCTATATATATATACCTATCTATCTATATATACCTATCTATCTATATATATATATCTATCTATCTATATATATATATATATATCTATATCTATATATATATATATCTATATATATATCTATATATATATCTATATGTAGAAAGGCCATTAGGCCTGAATTTGTGGGAGGAGTTAGTCCCCTACTTAAGCTCCCAGCCCCTACTCACCGCTGCCGCTCAGCTGATTGTCCTTAGCAACCAGCACTTCCGGTCCAGCTTCCCGCCAGAACTGTACCTGTTTCCAGCAGCCAGACGCCCTGTGCAATCCTCCGTCCGTCCGAGGCCCTTCCACTCCGTTTCCCTCCGGTCGAGGTACCTGACTTCCGGTCACGAGACCGGCGCGTTCACGTAAGCAAGGCGTGGGAATTAGCGTTCGCTTTTTCCCCGCCGTTCGGGCCTAAAAACGTAGGGGTAGGCTCCCTCTTTCGCATTTTCACGAATACACGCTTTCGTTTATATCTCCATTCGCGCCAAAAAACGCACGACCGTTCGGCTCATTTCGCTATCGTTTTACGCTTTTTCGTACGGAAACAACCGAATAAATATTTCATGTTTAAGCTCATTATTATCTGTATTCACTTTTCCGTTCGGTTATTTCAGCATCAACCTATTCGTATGGTTAATTCACGTACACCATCTTAATAATTTACATTCGGTTATTTCTATTCTTTTAAGATAAGCTGGCATAAGTTCTAATCACAGTCCTACTATTATTTATTCCTTCATATGAGTTTGCAGTTACATTATATGGTTAACTACCAGCCCTGTGTTTTTCTACCTTGTTAAACCATTTAAAGTATTTTTCTGTTATAAACATTATGTTCACCACGGTTCATAACTTCATACGTGTCTAAATTCAAGCTATAACACTCTTTCCTAATAACACTCAGATAAGTCTTTTTAAACACTATTTACAAGTTATACCCTTTACACATAATCCGTACTATTCCTTGCACATAAATCACGCTGTCACATCTTTTGGCTTTTACAGATTGCATCGGTCTCTTGCTTTTCTGCATTAAAGTTGTTATTTCAAGGTCCTTTTATTACAGGAACAGGTATGGTTTTATCACCTTGAGTTATCAGGTTTTATCAATTATCTTCACATCTATTGCTAACTATGGTATTTTTCTTGGTTAAACCCTTAGATCCTTGTATTAATCTAAGCTTCCACCGTTTCTACGCAGTTAACCTGCCACGATTAAACAAGCTCTGTACTTTAAACAAAGGTATAGTTCACTCTCTTTTCAATACTAGACCTCACGCGGTCTCAACTCCATTACTACCTTCCCTCAGGCTTACGCCCAGGATACGTTATCTCTTTACTACTTGTCTACACAGACTTTCGGTCATACGGCCACCAGGCTCTAGAAGACACCAAATCCTGACACGGTACTCAGCCATACCTTCAGGTACTTACATCCTTACTCAAGTACGTCCATTCGCTACCCCAAGGCCTCATTCTGCCTTCTCACTCATATCCAAAAATCATCCCATTCCTACACCTAAACCTCCCAGATCCCTCAATGCAGGATCTCACGTGGTGCCCCTAACAAACCTTCTCCCTATACTATTCATACGACATCACGATACGTATAAACACATCAACATCTGTCTTAAACCCCCAGGATTCTTCCTCAAAGACAACATTTAAGACAAGACTCTCTACACTTACCAGGAGGCTCCAGATACCATTTGCGACCAGTCAAGGTTAGTATCCACACACCATTCCAGTCCTCTAACTTTACCCTTTAGCATACTATCGAACTGGCTATACGGCACAGGCTAATGCCTTAGCCCACCCTATCAGAAAATCTGATCCCGCGAGGCCTACCACCCCCACCCCACCTCAACACGGAGGTACGGCCCCACGCCCAAATCATAGTTATAAGCCTCGCATGCCTTACTACAGGGCTCTAGTTAGGGCCTCACCTGTCACGGCCACACGTTTTGATTTCTCTTATCGTCACCGAGAGGCCAACATCCCGCCACCACGTCTGTGGCACCTACGTCATAAGCCAAATCATAGGTAGAGCCTCTCATCGCCACTTGGCATTAGCAGGGCCTCACCTATCCAGTCATTCAATAGTTAAGTTTTTCGCCTCGGCATCTAGCATTAAAGTCCAGTTCTTCAAGACACACCACTCCCCATACCCCCCCCTTCTTACCTCACTCCCCTTCTAATATATCTTTCACATAATCATTCCTTTTTAGAATGTCCCAAGAACCAATTCCAACCGAAGAACTGACAGAAGAAGCACCATTCACGCCAATCAGACCCGTGTCTCCAGGCGAATCACTCACTCTTTCAACCCCCACGTCCTTGAGAGCATGGACTATTCCCAAAATCACAGCCGAGCTTAGGCTCAGGGGAATCCCCTTTCCGGCCACAGCTAGAAAGGCAGAACTTTACAGGCTGCTTACCCACCAAGTCCCCGAGCCTCGGCCGGGAACTAGCTCTCAAGGACAACCACCAAGTAACAGCACGGCCACCCAGGATACCCTGGCAGATATCTTGGCCAATCTACAGGCCCTCAATAGCAGGCTGTCTAAGGTGGAGAGCGCCATCTCCTCCTCAGGTACTAACACCGTAGTCCCAGTCTCTACCACGGCTGTACCTGCCATACCTTCATGTCCCTCTATACTCCCCCTCCAGCACCTGGCACAGCCATCACACCTTTCGAGTCACCAGCACACTCCGTCCCAGATTCTATCAGGAAAGATATCCTTGACGGGAAGGATGTGTGTCTGGTGTCTTTACTCATAGCCTCTCATGATGTACTCGAGAACAAGGCATACAATTATGGCGACATCTCTGTTGTGCTTAAAACGAGGGATCCCAGGCTTAATAAAAAATTGTCTATCCCACAGTTTGTGATAGCTTTCGGGATATACCGCGACGTCATTTGCACGGTGTATCCCCATAGGAGAGAAGAGCTAGATCTCTATCTCCACAAGGTAGTGGATCTAGGCATCAAGTACGGGGGCTCTTCCTTCTATGACTACCACAAGTCAGTCTCAGCGAAGGCGGCGACCCATCTCAAGCAGTTCAACATTAGAATGAACTGGGGTCAGATGGACACTGAACTTTTCTGTCGCCACTTCGCCGGACTCAGGCCCCCGGCTTGTGCCATCTGTAATTCCACATCCCACATGGCGGACTTATGTCCCGTCGAACCAGATCCCACCACCTCCACTCTCACCCCTCACCCCACGTTCACACCTCACTCCTCTTTCACCCCTCACAAGCCAGCGGGTGGTCTCCGGGATAAGCTGGGTAGGCCCATCTCCTTTTTAGGTAAAGCACAGGTGTGCAATAATTTCAACGCAGGCTCCTGCAGTTTCAGCGCCTGTAGACTATTGCACATCTGCTCCATATGTTTCAGGGCACATACCAAGACCATGTGTCCAGCCAGGTTGTCACCAAACAAATGACTAACCGACATAAATATCGACAACCTGGTTTTTTATCTAAGGTGTCACCCCAGCAGGCACTTAGTGGATTTTCTCACCACAGGTTTTTCACAAGGGTTTCACACAGGCATAATAGCCATTCCCCCAGGTACACTAGAATGTCCTAATCTCCAGTCTGCACGTTTAGACCCAGTCGCTGTAGACACTCTCATTTCCGCAGAAACCACAAACGGTTTCATGATCGGTCCTTTCACCTCTTCACCGTTTTCCTCCTGGCGCACTAACCCTATTGGTATTGCTATTCACAAATATTCTAATAAAAAACGTCTCATTATCGATTTATCGGCACCGCACTCCTCTTCTGTTCCAAGCATAAACGCACTCATTCCAGCAGACGAATTCTCTCTGCAGTACGTCACCATCGACGACGCTATACAGTCTATCATGACATCTGGTAATCGACCCTGGCTCAGCAAAACAGACATCACTAACGCCTTTAAATTACTGCCCATACACCCCTCACTCTGGCACTTACACGGTGTTAAATGGCGAGGGTATTATTACTTCTCAACACGACTCACTTTTGGTTCCCGAAGCAGCCCCAAACTTTTCGACATTTTCGCTGAGTCACTATGCTGGCTGCTTCTGAATGTCATCAGGTGTCACTCCGTTATTCACTATCTAGATGACTTTCTACTGATAGAGCCAGGGTCATCAACACCCACAGCAATCAATAGTACTACCGCACTTTTTTCCACACTTGGAGTCCCTTTGTCCCCAGCCAAAACTATAGGACCCACTACAAAGTTGACATTTTTAGGCATAGAGCTCGATTCTGTCAAACTCAGAGCTAGCCTTCCACACGACAAACTTTCACGATTGAGAGGGGAGATAGACACGTTCCTGCGGAGTGACGTTTGCACCAGGAGAGAACTTCAGTCCCTTCTTGGATCTCTGAACTTCGCCATGCGCATCATTCCGCAGGGAAGGTCTTTTTATTTCCAGACTTCTTTGCCTGCTCCATGGAGTCCCGGACTCCGGCACAGTTTCTTTGGACCCCCACGCCAAGGCTGACTTGGCTATGTGGGGGAAGTTTTTGAAAGACTGGAATGGTATCTCCATGTTTATCCCCCTCTCTCCACCTCTTCACCCATCATCCACACAGACGCAGCAGCCAACACCGGTTTCGCAGCCATTTTCGGGAACCACTGGTTTAGGGGCCACTGGCCCACTGAGACGGATGCCTTGCCAGGATTCAGGGAAACCTCAACCCTATTTGAAATTTACCCCATTGTGGCGGCCGCACACACCTGGGGTCATCTCTGGTCCGGCAAGGCAGTAAAATGCTACTCAGACAACTCGGCAGCTTGCGATATTATTAACAAAGGGCGCTCATCATCCCTAACCATCATGCGGCTGATTCGCAAGTTGACCTGGCTGGCAGCATCCAATCAGTTTCACTTAGTATGTTCTCACATCCCGGGTATTCACAACACCGCCGCTGACGCTCTTTCTCGTTCTCGATTCCAGGCATTTTCTCAGGCACTCCCAGCAGCTCACCATCAGCCATCCAGGACACCACGGTTTCACGAACTAATATTGGATTAAGCACACTCTTGCTTCACGCTAGATCACTCACTCACCAAGCATTATCACCCAACACTGCTATCACTTACAATAGGGCACTTAACATATTTAATAAATTCACTGCAGAATTCGGGCTACAAGGTGACTTTTCCATCCAAACCATGGTGTCTTTTGCCTCTTTCTGCCACCTACACCTTAATCTGTCACACAACACCATTAAACTTTACCTCACCGGGGTTCAGCACCACAGCCTCACCAATTTTCCTAACAGCACCCCCTTTTTGTCTGCATACCCCATAAAAAAGGTCTTGAAAGGTATATCTAAGCTTTCACCACCACTCGCAAGCACTAGATTACCCATAGACGGGCCTATCTTCAGGTCTCTTAGCAATCTCCTTGACACAGCCCCATTTGATAGCTACACCAATACGGTGATAAAATCTGCCATATATCTCGCTTTCTACGGTTTTCTCAGACCTAGAGAGTTCACAGTGATTTGTCAAGGAGATATCGCACTATGCCTTAAAACTTCACACCTCACCAAGGTAGAGGATCACTACCTCCTCTCTATCCCTACCACTAAAACCAACCGGTCAATACATCCTACTATAATTCCTCTCTTCCCTACTGATAATGCCTGGTGTCCGGTGAAAGTTCTCGACCAACTACGGTCTACTTTTCGTACTCACCTGCCAGACTCTCCGCTCTTAACATTACAAGGGCACCCGCTTACCACGGCAAAATTGATGTCACATGTCAGAACCCTGTTATCTAAGCTCGGACACAATCCGGCTGCATTCTCCGGGCACTCCTTCCGCATAGGAGTCGCCTCAGCAGCCTCAAGCACAAACGCACCGGTCCACATCATCAAAAGGCTCGGGCGATGGAAATCCTCCATATATAACGCATATATTCCGCAACCAGAGAAAGAGCTTCGCCAAGCTTTCAGAAACTTGGTCTTGTAAAATGCAATAAAGTGTGTATTTTCTCAAATTTATCTTTTTGCCCTCTTTTTATTTACAGGCCCACTCGTACGTTGGTTTCGGCACACCACAACCAACTTTGCTCACAGTTACTATCCATCACGTATTTAAATTCCGAGCACAAGTAGAAAGGCCATTAGGCCTGAATTTGTGGGAGGAGTAAGTCCCCTACTTAAACTCCCAGCCCCTACTCACCTCTGCCGTTCAAGTTGATTGTCCCCACCCACCTTCACCCTTATAGCATTACAATTCTCCTTGGTGGGCCCTCTTTTATTTACAGGCCCACTCGTACGTTGGTTTCGGCACACCACAACCAACGTTCATCTTAGACACTATCCATTATGTATTAAATTCCGAGCACAAATATATTTATAATTTTATATATATATATATATATATATATATATATATATATATATATATATATATATATATATATATATATATATAATAGATATATACACATATATTATATATATATATATATATATATATATATATATATATACGTATAAGTACAATAATAAATAAATAAAATTATTAAATAAATAAAATATTGAAACAAAATTTAATATAAATTATATATTCATATGTAAGTTCATTCTAACAGTATTTTGTTATTAATATATATCTCTCTATATATATATCTATATATAAAATACAAATAACCGCAAATATATATATATATATAGATAAATACATATAATTACATAAAAGATTACATTAGTATACACGTAGAATTTAAATACCTATAAATGCATATATATTAAATTTTTACATGTATATTTAAGTAATCTTTTAACATAATTATGTGATTTGATTAATTAAAATTCGATTGACATGCCTGACAACACTGGGAGAAAGTGCAGAAAATTTAATTCGCAAGCACTATATTTGACCCTGTAACTCTTCCGAGACACCATAAAACCTATACATAGGGGGTACTGTTTTTTTCTGGAGACTTCGCTGAACTCAAATATTAGTGTTTCAAAATTATAAATTGTATTACAATGATGATATTTCAAGTAAAAGTGATGTTTTTTCCATTTTTTTACAAACGAACGGCACTTTTATGGACTATGTTATTGTTGTAATATGTTTTACTGTCTTCACTAATATTTGTGTTTAGTGAAGTCTCCCGAGAATAACAGTACCCCCCATGTACAGGTTTTATGGTGTTTTGGAAAGTTAGAGAGTCACATATAAGGCTTGCATTTCATTTTTTTGACATTGAAATTTGCCAGATTGGTTATGTTGCCTTTGAGACCATATGGAAGCCCAGGGATAAGAATTACCCCCATGATGGCATACCATTTGCAAAAGTAGACAACCCAAGGTATTGCAAGTGGGGTATGTCCAGTCTTTCTGAGTAGCCACTTAGTCACAAACACTGGCCAAATATTAGTTTTTTGCTTTTTTCACACAAAAACAAATATGAACGCTAACTTTGGTCAGTGTTTGTGACTAAGTGGCTACTAAAAAAGACTAAACATACCCCACTTTCAATACCTTGGCTTGTCTACTTTTTCAAATGGTATGCCATTATGGGGGTAATTCTCATTCCTGGGCTACCACACCGTCTCAAAGGTAACATTACTAATCTGGCAAATTTCAATTTGAAAATGGAATGTTCTATATTTGACCCTGTAACTTTCCAAAACACCATAAAACCTGTTAATGGGGGGGGTACTGTTGTACTCGTGAGACATCGCTGATTACAAATACGTGCATTTTTTTTTGTAGTAAAACCTAACAGTATTATGACATTAACAGATAAAATGTCATACGGAAATACAAATTAAAAAAAAAATCTTATTTTCTCACTTTTTTTAAATTTTATTCATGATAAATTATGTTCCATATATGAATAGTTAATGATAAATTAAAGCACTGTTTCTCCTGAACAAAATGATATATAATAAGTGTGGGTGCACTTAATGTGACAGCCGTGAATTACGGTTGGACAGACATATAGCGCAAATTCCAGTTTTTGTTTACGTTTCGTTTTGATCAGAACGTGCACTATTGACTCTGTCCTGAAGGGTTTAATTTACAGAACTTTAGAGAGAGTAATAATAAAAGTCAAAATAAAACAAAAATCAAACTGGCTAATCAATAAATGCTTTTTGAGTGTTGTTTCTAAATCTGAGTTTTCAGTTTGTCTACTGTTGGATCCGTTTGCAAATTTAATTGATTTGTGAATTGCAGCAAATTAGCTATGTATCAACAGTCTGTTTTGAACAAACTCCCCAAAGTGTTAAAAAAAAAGGTATTCAGAAATGGGAGCGTTAGTAAATTTTGCTTACTTAATTAATGAATTTATTTATTTGTCTTTTTAAGTGAACGGAAAATGAGTACATGTGAATGCTATATACCCACACTGAAGTGGGTAATATAATTAATTTCACATTGATTTTTATAATAGATAAACTGCACTCTGACACTGTAATTTGTGGAAAACACTGTGGATTAGGGGAACTACCTGATAGGAAGGAAGGGAAAGAGGAGTAGAGGACCTATAGACTTAGTTTGCGTTTAATAAGGGGATGCAGGAGAGCCAAGTCTTGAATCTTATGTTCTGTGTTTTAATACTTTATTATATATTATATTTTGATGTATTTTTGTTTATTTGTATTCTTCCCATTGGTAGATTGCTCAAAAACAGTATCTTGGCCCCCTTGCCACCCTAAATATAGTAAAATCGTATCTTTATTCCATTCTGCTGGTGCTGGCTTTGCCCCTGATCTGCCTACTTGGCTGTCATCATCCGAAGTGATGATCTCAGCCAATAACAATGTTTTTTTCCATAGGAAAGCATTGGACTGGCTGAGATTGTCACTTGTTATGATCTCAGCCAAGGAGGCAGACCAGGGGTAGAGCCAGACACCAGCATCTCCAAGAGGAAAGTGTCTCCATGCAGAGGGTGGAAACACTAAATGTATTGCACCAGTAAGCAACTGTAGTAGCCATTTATGGAGTGGACACATAAGGTTTTCCTAGGCCAGAACAACTAACAATTAAGTTGTAGTTGTTCTGGTGACTATAATGTCCCTTTAAGCTATGCATTTCATGATGATTTCACTTGCCATATGTTTAGAATAAATTTTAAATATATAACTGAAAATTACCTTTTATAATCAATATATTTTGTATAAGTCAAGTTCCCATTTAAATTGTACAATTCGCTGTGGTTACCTCTCGTTGTTTGACAAGATATGCATCAATGAGATTTCTTTGGTCGTTTATGTCCAGCTGGTCCTTCTGTTTTGTAAACGTCTCTTTAATAAATGTCTTTAACTTCTGGACATTTTCAAAAATGACATTGTGACTTCCTGGTAACCAGCGAACCAAAGATGGAAAAATGTTGTACAGCTAAATAAAAATGGAAAAATGGTTGAAATGCCTGATCCTCTTAGGACAAAATCAGAGAAACCTATTATTTTGAGTCTTTCACAAGCTGATGTAGGAACATTATTGCAGATTTGATTTGTATTGTGCATTTGGATTGCAAAATGTGGAATTTCATTTGTCACATTTTGACTTTTTTTGGTGAAAAAGTTATTTCCACGTCCACCTCAGTGAGTAAATTGAGAGGTCAACATTCTCAACACAAAAAAATGGGGGCTTCTTATCATTGCAAGCCTTTTCAAAGGACAATGTGATGTAGCATATTAACATCTTCCCTCCAACCATGACCCTGATTTCAGATTTTTTCTAAGGATTTACTATATTTGGATACATTTTAAAATAATGATTTAAAAATATATAAAATATTAAATTATTTTTTATTAAAAAAAACATCAATATATATATATAAAAAATATCAAAGTATTAAAATATTTTTCAAAAGATTAAATCATTTAAAAAAGTTACACAAAAAAATCATTTGAAAAACTTATTCAAAATAGGTAAAAAAGGGATCCAAACTTTTCAACCTAGAAGTAGGTCTTTCTCAAGTTGTAACTTGAGCAAAATTCAGCATGTTGATACAAAATTGTACTGCGATAGGTAAGTGATGATAATTTTTGTGCTTGTAGACAGCCAGCTTGCTGGTCAATTTGTCATGTTGGTGATACCATGCACTCTTTAGAGTTAAACACATCACCAGTGACAATGCATAATATGACGCACATCTTTTTTAATTAAGATTTTGAATGTGCCATTTGGAGTCTACTGAAGTCACTCTCTCATTCAAGGGTCGCATCACCAAGTGGGACTACTACTCTCAGGCACAAAGGATCCTGGGATTTAAACTCCTTTGTTATTGTATTGGAGACCCCATGTTGGGGTCTGTGCATAAAAGCCTTGTGTGGTTGGAAATAAATCAGTTGATTCCCAGAACTATGTTTCATCTGGTTACTGGGGGAATGGATGTCTGCTAGAATGGTTCCAGATTGGTTAAGTAATGGAATTATCAGAGTTAACCAGCCAAGAGGGTTGCCAAACTGAATCTCTCCCCCAAGACAGCATAACAACAGATATAAGAAAGATAATGCTAGAAAAGATAGCAGTCCATGACCACCAGACAACATTATCAAAAATCCCTGGTAAACTGTTAGCTGTGGTTAATTAGGCACTGTCCACAATCCCAACTAGCACCATCACAACAGGTTGGGATAGAGTGGTTCTCCAAATACTTGATTACAAGATCATACTGAAAGAGAAACAAGACATCTATGTATTTGTGTGTATATATATATATATACCTTTTTGTCCTGATAGGAACTTTCTTAAGGATGACTGAAGAGCTCTACTCTAATCCAACAGTGAACAATTAAAGCTTAATAAACGTTAATGGTAAAATTAAGTTCTTACCAAAACCATAGGACTTCCCGAAACTCTAAGATTTGAGTTAATTATGCCGAGAAGCTTCAAAAATGTTGGATCATTGTAATCAAAACGATGGCCAAATAGTAAAGATGCAATTACATTGGATACAGCTCCATTTATTATGAATGTGTTCTCAAACGGCTTTCCTGTAATAATAAGAAAAAACATAACTATACAAATATACATATGTCTAAATGCTCTCCTTCTGAAAGTCTGAACACTCATCGACACTCATACTTGTGATGTCACGAGTATATGCACATGTTGTCACTAGCATCTATATTGAAGAGTAATATTTGGCTGACAGTTCTTCAGATATTTTCACGATGAGGAACTAAGAGGAAAAATCTATTGACTTTTAAGCAAGTATCCTCTTGGTGTAAGTAATCACTAACCTTTGTATGATATAAACACTTCCACCAATGAATCACATTCCTCATTAATCAGATTTTCTATTACTTTTTTTCCCATTCCAAAATCTCGTAGTGTAGCAAGAGAGAATCTTCTCATCACTTTCCAGTTTTCACCATCAGAAAAAACAACACCTAAATTAAGTAGGTGAAATATGCTAAAATGTCACTATAACAATAATATTAACCAATCTAAAATATTTCATAAACTTACAGTTTCTTTAAACAACAACTATTTCTAAACATCTATGGAATTTTAGGAAGTCTACGTGACAAGATTTGAATATACTTTCTTATTTTTAGTAATGGAGCAAATTTATAATACTCTTTCACAACAATGGGATTTACTCACAATCAAGTAAGTTATTGTGAGATGTTGACAAAAATATTGAA
>OW240915.1:316525253-316537800 GCA_933207985.1 Pelobates cultripes
TATATGGTTAACTACCAGCCCTGTGCTTTTCTACCTTGTTAAACCACTTAAAGTATTTTTCTGTTATAAACATTATGTTCACCACGGTTCATAACTTCATACGTGTCTAAATTCAAGCTATAAACATTCTTTCCTAATAACACTCAGATAAGTCTTTTTAAACACTATTTACAAGTTATACCCTTTACACATAATCCGTACTTTTCCTTGCACATAAATCACGCTGTCACATCTTTTGGCTTTTACAGATTGCATCGGTCTCTTGCTTTTCTGCATTAAAAGTTGTTATTTCAAGGTCCTTTTATTACAGGAACAGGTATGGTTTTTATCACCTTGAGTTATCAGGTTTTATCAATTATCTCTACATCTATTGCTAACTATGGTATTTTTCTTGGTTAAACCCTTAGATCCTTGTATTAATCTAAGCATCCACCGTTTCTACGCAGTTAACCTGCCACGATTAAACAAGCTCTGTACTTTAAACAAAGGTATAGTTCACTCTCTTTTCAATACTAGACCTCACGCGGTCTCAACTCCATTACTACCTTCCCTCAGGCTTGCGCCCAGGATACGTTATCTCTTTACTACTTGTCTACACAGACTTTCGGTCATACGGCCACCAGGCTCAAGAAGACACCAAATCCTGACACGGTACTCAGCCATACCTTCAGGTACTTACATCCTTACTCAAGTACGTCCATTTGCTACCCCAAGGCCTCATTCTGCCTTCTCATTTCATAACCAAAAATCATCCCATTCCTACACTTAAAACCTCCCAGATCCCTCAATGCAGGATCTCACGTCGTGCCCCTAACAAACCTTCTCCCTATACTATTCATACGACATCACGATACGTATAAACACATCAACATCTGTCTTAAACCCCCAGGATTCTTCCTCAAAGACAACATTTAAGACAAGACTCTCTACATTTACCAGGAGGCTCCAGATACCATTTGCGAACAGTCAAGGTTAGTATCCACACACCATTCCAGTCCTCTAACTTTACCCTTTAGCATACTAGCGAACTGGCTATACGGCACAGGCTAATGCCTTAGCCCACCCTATCAGGAAATCTGACCCCGCGAGGCCTACCACCCCCACCCCACCTCAACACGGAGGTACGGCCCCACGCCCAAACCATAGTTATAAGCCTCGCATGCCTTACTATAGGGCTCTAGTTAGGGCCTCACCTGTCACGGCCACACGTTTTGATTTCTCTTATCGTCACCGAGAGGCCAACATCCCGCCACTACGTCTGTGGCACCTACGTCATAAGCCAAATCATAGGTAGAGCCTCTCATCGCCACTTGGCATTAGCAGGGCCTCACCTATCCAGTCATTCAATAGTTAAGTTTTTCGCCTCGGCATCTAGCATTGAAGTCCAGTTCTTCAAGACTCACCACTCCCCATACCCCCCCCTTCTTACCTCACTTCCCTTCTAATATATCTTTCACATAATCATTCCTTCTAGAATGCCCCAAGAACCTATGCCAACCGAAGAACTGACAGAAGAAGCACCATTCACGCCAATCAGACCCGTGTCTCCAGGCGAATCACTCACTCTTTCAACCCCCACGTCCTTGAGAGCATGGACTATTCCCAAAATCACAGCCGAGCTTAGGCTCAGGGGAATCCCCTTTCCGGCCACAGCTAGAAAGGCAGAATTTTACAGGCTGCTTACCCACCAAGTCCCCGAGCCTCGGCCGGGAACTAGCTCTCAAGGACAACCACCAAGTAACAGCACGGCCACCCAGGATACCCTGGCAGATATCTTGGCCAATCTACAGGCCCTCAATAGCAGGCTGTCTAAGGTGGAGCGCGCCATCTCCTCCTCAGGTACTAACACCGTAGTCCCAGTCTCTACCACGGCTGTACCTGCCATACCTTCATGTCCCTCTATACTCCCCCCTCCAGCACCTGGCACAGCCATCACACCTTTCGAGTCACCGGCACACTCCGTCCCAGATTCTATCAGGAAAGATATCCTTGACGGGAAGGATGTGTGTCTGGTGTCTTTACTCATAGCCTCTCAGGATGTACTCGAGAACAAGGCATACAATTATGGTGACATTTCTGTTGTGCTTAAAACGAGGGATCCTAGGCTTAATAAAAAAATTGTCTATCCCACAGTTTGTGATAGCTTTTGGGATATACCGCGACGTCATTTGCACGGTGTATCCCCATAGGAGAGAAGAGCTAGATCTCTATCTCCACAAGGTAGTGGATCTAGGCATCAAGTACGGGGGCTCTTCCTTCTATAACTACCACAAGTCAGTCTCAGCGAAGGCGGCGACCCATCTCAAGCAGTTCAACATTAGAATGAACTGGGGTCAGATGGACACTGAACTTTTCTGTCGCCACTTCGCCAGACTCAGGCCCCCGGCTTGTGCCATCTGTAATTCCACATCCCACATGGCGGACTTATGTCCCGTCGAACCAGATCCCACCACCTCTACTCTCACCCCTCACCCCACGTTCACACCTCACTCCTCTTTCACCCCTCACAAGCCAGCGGGTGGTCTCCGGGATAAGCTGGGTAGGCCCATCTCCTTTTTAGGTAAAGCACAGGTGTGCAATAATTTCAACGCAGGCTCCTGCAGTTTCAGCGCCTGTAGACTACTGCACATCTGCTCCATATGTTTCAGGGCACATACCAAGACCATGTGTCCAGCCAGGTTGTCACCAAACAAATGACTAACCGACATTAATATCGACAACCTGGTTTTTTATCTAAGGTGTCACCCCAGCAGGCACTTAGTGGATTTTCTCACCACAGGTTTTTCACAAGGGTTTCACACAGGCATAATAGCCATTCCCCCAGGTACACTAGAATGTCCTAATCTCCAGTCTGCACGTTTAGACCCAGTCGCTGTAGACAATCTCATTTCCGCAGAAACCACAAACGGTTTCATGATCGGTCCTTTCACCTCTTCACCGTTTTCCTCCTGGCGCACTAACCCTATTGGTATTGCTATTCACAAATATTCTAATAAAAACGTCTCATTATCGATTTATCGGCACCGCACTCCTCTTTTGTTCCAAGCATAAACGCACTCATTCCAGCAGACGAATTCTCTCTGCAGTACGTCACCATCGACGACGCCATACAGTCCATCATGACATCTGGTAATCGACCCTGGCTCAGCAAAACAGACATCACTAACGCTTTTAAATTACTGCCCATACACCCCTCACTCTGGCACTTACACGGTGTTAAATGGCGAGGGTATTATTACTTCTCAACACGACTCACTTTTGGTTCCCGAAGCAGCCCCAAACTTTTTGACATTTTCGCTGAGTCACTATGCTGGCTGCTTCTGAATGTCATCAGGTGTCACTCCGTTATTCACTATCTAGATGACTTTCTACTGATAGAGCCAGGGTCATCAACACCCACAGCAATCAATAGTACTACCGCACTTTTTTCCACACTTGGTGTCCCTTTGTCCCCAGCCAAAACTATAGGACCCACTACAAAGTTGACCTTTTTAGGCATAGAGCTCGATTCTGTCAAACTCAGAGCTAGCCTTCCACACGACAAACTTTCACGATTGAGAGGGGAGATAGACACGTTCCTGCGGAATGACGTTTGCACCAGGAGAGAACTTCAGTCCCTTCTTGGATCTCTGAACTTCGCCAATGCGCATCATTCCGCAGGGAAGGTCTTTTATTTCCAGACTTCTTTGCCTGCTCCATGGAGTCCCGGACTCCGGCACAGTTTCTTTGGACCCCCACGCCAAGGCTGACTTGGCTATGTGGGGGAAGTTTTTGAAAGACTGGAATGGTATCTCCATGTTTATCCCCTCTCTCTCCACCTCTTCACCCATCATCCACACAGACGCAGCAGCCAACACCGGTTTCGCAGCCATTTTCGGGAACCACTGGTTTAGGGGCCACTGGCCCACTGAGACGGATGCCTTGCCAGGATTCAGGGAGACCTCAGCCCTATTTGAAATTTACCCCATTGTGGCGGCCGCACACACCTGGGGTCATCTCTGGTCCGGTAAGGCAGTAAAATGCTACTCAGATAACTCGGCAGCTTGCGATATCATTAACAAAGGGCGCTCATCTTCCCTGACCATCATGCGGCTGATTCGCAAGTTGACCTGGCTGGCAGCATCCAATCAGTTTCACTTAGTATGTTCTCACATCCCGGGTATTCACAACACCGCCGCTGACGCCCTTTCTCGTTCTCGATTCCAGGCATTTTCTCAGGCACTCCCAGCAGCTCACCATCAGCCATCCAGGACACCACGGTTTCACGAACTAATATTGGATTAAGCACACTCTTGCTTCACGCTAGATCACTCACTCACCAAGCATTATCACCCAACACTGCTATCACTTACAATAGGGCACTTTACATATTTAATAAATTCACTGCAGAATTCGGGCTACAAGGCGACTTTTCTATCCAAACCATGGTGTCTTTTGCCTCTTTCTGCCACCTACACCTTAAGCTGTCACACAACACCATTAAACTTTACCTCACCGGGGTTCAGCACCACAGCCTCACCAATTTTCCTAACGGCACCCCCTTTTTGTCTTCATACCCCATAAAAAAGGTCTTGAAAGGTATATCTAAGGTTTCACCACCACTCGCAAGCACTAGATTACCCATAGATGGGCCTATCTTCAGGTCTCTTAGCAATCTCCTTGACACAGCCCCATTTGATAGCTACACCAATACGGTGATAAAATCTGCCATATATCTCGCTTTCTACGGTTTTCTCAAACCTAGAGAGTTCACAGTGATTTGTCAAGGAGATATCGCACAATGCCTTAAAACTTCACACCTCACCAAGGTAGAGGATCACTACCTCCTTTCTATCCCTACCACTAAAACCAACCGGTCAATACATCCTACAATAATTCCTCTCTTCCCTACTGATAATGCCTGGTGTCCGGTGAAAGTTCTCGACCAACTACAGTCAACTCTTCGCACTCACCTGCCAGACTCTCCGCTCTTAACATTACAAGGGCACCCGCTTACCACGGCAAAATTGATGTCACATGTCAGAACCCTGTTATCTAAGCTCGGACACAACCCGGCTGCATTCTCCGGGCACTCCTTCCGCATAGGAGCCGCCTCAGCAGCCTCTAGCACAAACGCACCGGTCCACATCATCAAAAGGCTCGGGCGATGGAAATCTTCCATATATAACGCATATATTCCGCAACCAGAGAAAGAGCTTCGACAAGCTTTCAGGAACTTGGTCTTGTAAAAAGCAATAAAGTGTGTATTTTCTCTAATTCTGTTCTCTTTATTTGTTGTGTCTATTTCGTGATGCTGGTTTCTGCACACTACACCAAATTTTGCCTACAGTTACTATCTATCACGATAAATTCTCGTAGCACAAGTAGAAAGGCTATTAGGCTCTGAATTCTGTGGGAGGAGTAGTCCTACTTAAGCTCCTGTGCCTCTACTACCGCTGCTGCCAGCTGATTAAGGTCTCCTACCTACTCTACACCCTGTTTTTAATTCATATTTTTATCTCTTGTGCCTTCTTTTATATAGGTTTTATTTCGTGACAAGTAAGTGGTTTCGCACAATGTTCTCAATCTCTTGTGTTTGCTGTGTTGGCCATTCATCACGTATTTAAATTCCGAGCACAAATATATCTATATATATATATATATATCTATATATATATATATATATCTATATATATATATATATCTATATATATATATATATATATCTATCTATATATATATATCACAGTGTTGGCTACCTCCTCCTCCACTGCTGCTTCCACCTACACCGCCACAGTCACTGCCTCCTCAACCTATGGGTCACTTAGTATAAACTATGAACACAATGGCAGAGGCTTGTGAAGGACTTTTCTCCATGCATCAGGACTGCAAGAAATGCACCGCAGGCCGCAAATGTTTCTTTTTTTATATGTCACAATATTTTGGGGGCTACCCCAATTTAAATATATATATAAAAAAAAGAGTGTTTGCTACCTCCTCCTCCACCACTGCTTCCACCTACACCGCCACGGCCACCACCTCTTCAACCTATGGGTCAATTAGTAAAAACTATGTACACAATAGCAGAGGCTTGTGAAGGCCTTTTCTCCATGCATCAGGAGTTGAGCTCAGTTTGAACAATGAAAGAGAATACCCTGCACTCCAACCCTCTCTCAAATGAATAATGCTGTTGATCCTCCTGACAGCCATGCTTTAGATTTTGATTTATGTTCTTCCAAAGCTAAAATCAAAGATTCCATCTAGTGCTATTTTATGGCTCAGCTGTATTTTAATGTTATTTTCAGTGATTTCCCTATCCACATTTGTTTGCAGGGAACTTGTCCTACTCTTACTCCCATTTTACTTCCTTTTGAAGCCCTCTAGCCCTTTCCAGGACTTTTTTAAGAGGCATTTTTGTGCCTAAAAGTTCAGGTCCCCATTGACTTCAATAGGGTTCGCGTTCAAGTTCGGGGTCAAGTTCGATCCCGAACCCGGACTTTTTTTCAAAGTTCGGCCGTACCCGCCGGACCCGAACATCCAGCTGTCAGCTCAACTCTATTTATTTTCTATCACAATGTCCAAATCCTTCTCGTGTGGTTATCTCTAATTCACTAACATTTAGGGTGTAAGTTGCTTGTGCATTCTTGACCCCGAAGTGCATAACTGTTTTTTTCTACATTAAATTTAATCTTCCATTTGAGTGTCCAGTTCCCCAATATATCTAAATCCCTCTGGTGCACAGCAATATCCTGCTCACATTGTATTACTTTACAGAGTTTTGTGTCACCTTTCATTGCTTTGGTCAAGATAATTTATAAATATGTTGAATAAACCTTCTCTAAAACAAGTTGTGGGTTTATTGCATGAAACTAATGGGTTGGAACACAACCCATAGTTGCAACAACTCATTGAAGGCATTCCCAAAAATCTGGGCACCTTGGGAGGACCTGTGGGAAAGAGACACACAGGCAGATTATATTATTGTCCACTATTGTAACAGGCAGCATGTACCACATAAACTGACAAATCATCATGGTATTATATTCTTTGTTCTAATTTTCAATTCTTGTTTTAAATATTTTACTTACAAACTATATTGACAATGAATATCTACAAATATCTCTGTCGCCTTATGCAAATAACTATGTGAATGTGCATTACTGGGAAAGAAAAAAGAAAGACCATTTAAAAATATTTTTTTCCAGTATCCATAGATTACAAATTTTCTTCACTTACTCCTTACTCTTACGTACAGTGTTGAAATCTCAAAGTTGTTCCTCCTGCCTAGTTAGCCATCATTAGCTGCCTCTCGCCCTGCTGCATGACCCATCAAATTTGATAGGCCTTATGGGATGCACCTGTCACACTACAAGCTTTAAGGGAGAAGTAATTAGCTTTTACAAAAAGGAAACACATGGTCCTGAGAAAGGTATATATGTCTTTATGTCCTTCTCCAGTACCCCCGAGTGCACTTATCAGCAATGATCCACATATCACTTTAATGCTGTATTTTCCTCTTCTTAGCTATACCAATAATAAAAAGTGTAATAATTTTACAAAACTATGAGGGTCTTATTGGTGTTATTAGTTGCACACTCCCAGACACAGAGAAACATGCTGCCAGTCACATACACAAAGATATGCACAGACACACACGTCACCAGACACAGAGACACACACTGCCAGACACCACCAAAAACACATTGACGGACAAACACATGCACATTTACAGACACAGGCATACATACACACTGTCATACACACACAGACACACTGTTATACACACACACAGACACACTGTCATACACACACACAGACACACACAGTCAGACTATAACACACTGGCAGATACACCCACATTGAATTATATACCATAAATATTATTTTAGTAACTCTCCTAGTTTCCTACTGTTTGGCTGCAGGAGGATGCCTTAACCTCTGCATGGCTTTCTGTATGGTGGGAGGAAGACCATCACATCTTCCCAGTGATACAAGTTGCCACTTCACTTCAGTGTGGCTTCCTGTGTCCTGGGATGAAGTAAAAGCGCATCACATCCCAAAGCCCTCTAACATCCTCGATTTTGTCGGGACGTCTTGATTTCAGGATTCTGTTCTCCTGTACTGATTTAGTTACCCATTGTCCCCTCATTAGAGGCACTGTACACGAGTGCTAAGACCCTGCAGAGAGTGCTACTGAAGATTTAGGGCCAGTCAGACAAGCCCCATCAGCCCCTCAGTCTGCTGGCCACCATTTTTCTTGGTAGGCCAACCCATTATGGAAGTCACCTGTGACACAAGTGTGTTGCTTTCTGTGCCCTGGGAGGAAGTAACAGCAAATAAGCACATTACATCCTCCAAGCGCTAAATGTTACCAGCTGAAGTAAAAACACATCATATCCACCCAGCGCTGCAAGCCGCTAGCACCGCTTTAAGCTCCTGCATAGCTTTTGTGCCATGGGAAAAGTAAAATCACATAGGTATATAACATCTCATCCTCCCAGCACTACAGGCTGACAGCTCCAATACAAACCTCCAGCTAATGTCTTTGCAGCTTCCTGTGTGCTAGGAGGAAGTATTAGCACATCATGTCTCATCCTGACAGTGCTATTGGAGAGTACAAGGAGAAATAACCAACTCAACATGAGATCTTCAATGCGGTCTAGTTGGAGAGGCATTTCTGTTGGACAACATAGCTCTAAAGAGCCTATGCATGCCCCCAGCTTGAGTGTTTGCCTTGTACTATATGTACCCTCTGAAAGAGGCCCTTGGGGCCATGCAATACGTGTTTTGATTTTTCCGTCTCCCCATAATGTCATTAAAGCCCGTCTATTTATGAGAACTTTTTGGAGAATAAGCTATAAATCATAAAATCACATGTGTCCAAAATAAGAGAATTTTTAAAGGACATTATGTTCAGACCACTTCTAAATATATAAAAATGTTGCAAAGCTAGCTTTCTCAGTATTATCAGCATTTATTCACACGTTTCTTTAAAGGCTAATGAGGGGGGAGGAGAAGCCTTTTTTCTTTTGTGTTGCCAAAATATCTTTTTCGCATTTTTCTTTGAAAAATAAAAGGAACTAAATATGTTTATGGAGCTGTCATCAGTCACATTTTTATATTTAAATGCAAAATAAGGTACAGTGGGTTTGCAGACTTTCTTTGATGTGACCTACTTATCAGTGCTCTCCTTTACAGAATCTGCACACCTCCAAATGTTAGATATTCAAACCGGAGGATTTATAGTCACATGTGACTTCATGGCTATTGTCAAGCATTGATCCTAGTCTCACACTGATCTTTTTCAAAGAGAAAATGGTAATAAAGAACATTATTAATTCTTTGTGCATTGCATGTAGAGAAATTAGAATGTTCTTTTTCAACTGTTTTTCTCTTTCAAATATTTCTAATGACATCTGATTAATAGCTTTAAACTTCTTATGCAATTTGTTTCATTTTGAAACTTTGTTTTCAATATTCCTTCTTGTTTATTCCATGTGCCTCTAGCAATTATTCCTGGCTCGGCTTTATCTCGAATTTTACATGCACCTAACACAATCTGGCTCTTCTCTTTAAGCAACCTCTTTCATCTATGGCCAATTCATTTTCACCTTTTCATATGAGTCTAGTGAACCAGGCCGCTTTGTATTATATTACTGGAAATTGGTGATTCAGATTTCTAATTACCTTTCATTGCAAAGCTTAAAATGTATTAAACATTTCCCCCAAATTACTTTTAATAGCATTTTCTTCCACAAGTGGACATGGTGTATTAAAATGTCCAACTTGTACCAAGTCACGTTTACAAATAATGAATGCCAAAATTAAAAAGATCAAGTGCACTAATGTATTTTGTTCCAAAGCACTTAATCATTCTTGTACTAATTGCATATTATTTATTCTGAGTTATGCTCAGAAGTCAACTTGTGAACCAAGACTATAAATATCATGGACCTTTTTTTCCTACTGTGCCATTCTTTTCAACATAGTTTAGTAAGCAGACATGTGAGTGCACAATGCAGCTTTCTCCGTTCAGGGGGTTATTTATTCAAATCCCCAAATTTGTTGTTTTCTGGTCTAATTTGTTGTTTCCTGCGGTCCAATCTTCCCATGGTGATCTGACATAATCTGATATGAATGTCTTTTAATCCCATTACGGATTGGTGGTCCTGTCCTGTTTGATGGGCTTTAACCATGTGTTAGTGGTCTGCCAGTTTTGTCTGGTGGTCTAGTTTGTGGGAGCAAAAAATGTATGACTCTCTTGATGCACATCTATGGTACAAGCGCACCTCATGCCATGGACTTTCAAGGCAGAGCTTATAGATTATGGTCACTGGAAACACAGATTTGATGCATAATACAGTTGAGTTATTTTACTAAACAGAACATTGTGGTGGAATTGAAAGCTAAATTTTAAAATTTAGATCAAAATACCCAAGTTTTGTGTAAAAACAAAAAACAAAAAAAAAACTTTTCTTTTCCCAAGTGGTTATTTAAGCCTAGTTTTTGACATTTCAAAATATAGTGAACAAAACCTCCAATGAAATATAGAAAAAGATTAAGGTTAATAGGTTCAGAACTTAGGTGCTCCAATCACCAATGTGAGTCACTTATCACATAAACTAAGTAATACAATATACAAAAAATGGTGAGAGCACACTATACAACTTTACCCTTATTAAACATAGAGTTACACTTGCATTCTTGAAAATCTAAAAATCAGGAAGAAAATAATATATAAGGTAATAACGTAACTACTAAAAATATCAAATCGTGTAGATGGTCAAACTCACATGGTCATGAGCCACTTATAAAAGCTGGCTCAGACTAGCAGCATATCAAATCAACGTATGTAAATTGGAATTCCAAGCTGAATCTCCTCTGTGGTCCTTAGTCTTTATAAAAAGTTTTATACCCAAGAGGACTTTTTTATGATTTACTGTATATTTTATTTGTATCCAGCTACCTAGAGTGTGTCCAAATAAAAGTTTTTTGTTTCATCACTTCCTGCATCCTGAAGTGATTGAAGCAATAAAGACTAAGGACCACACAGGAGATTCAGCTTGGAATTCGATTTTACATACGTTGATTTGATATGCTGCTAGTCTGAGCCACCTTTTATAAGTGGCTCATGACCATGTGAGTTTGACCATCTACACCATTTGATATTTTTAGTAGTTACGTTATTACCCTATATATTTTCTTCCTGATTTTTAGATTTTCAAGAATGGAAGTGTAACTCTATGTTTAATAAGGGTAAAGTTGTATAGTGTGCTCTCACCATCCACATTTTTTGTATATTGTAAAACCTCCAATGAGATCAGGGATTGTATTTGCACTGCGGCAGGGAGTTTAAAAAATATCAATGCCGATTTCAACCGTCACCTTGTTACGCTACTGTATATATCCTCATGAAAAGGGACAACCTATGCAGGCATTAACTAATTTTAATGCACTATATCAATAATTCATCACAAAATATACGGGAAAAACAATAAATCAAAAGTAACAAGAAATAAAGACACAAACATTCAAAATACTGGTATTTGCGCTGCACGGTTTAGCTCAGGAGACCTAATAAAAAAACTCCTGTTTAGTCTTTTGCAGACGTAGTGCAGGCAGGGACCATAGTACACATTGGAGACCAGGTAAGTAGTCAAACCTTTCTATAACGCCTTCACTACTTACTTAGTGAAGAGGGGGTGCCAAGGCACTTTGAGAAACCATAAACCCTACAGAACCATAAATATAGTCCAACCTATGCTCCTTTTAATAGGGTCCTTTATACAAAAAAAAAAAATCCCGGTTTATTTACTAGGAAGGATGCATTGAGATTTTCTCTCGTATCTCTCTTTTTCCTGAGTTATAGCTGTTATTATATTCTTATTATCAACATCAAAAGAACTAAATTCGTAACCTTCAGGGTAGAAATAACTATGCACCTGCAAACAGTTGGTGCACTAACCAACTAAGATATTTCATAAACTCTACCTTAGACTTTATATATTGGGTCTTCCAAGAAAATTGGATGAATGTACAATGAAAGGGAAAATAATAGCAAATAAAACGTATTCTACAGTGAATTTAATGACATTCTGGTATCATAGCAACAGTTATAACAAGTTATAACAAGAGGGTCATTTAGATACAATTGTAATTGGCTGCATGATTAGCAATTAAACCTTGACAAAGTGCATCGACACGTGTAATGTTCTTATTTTTTTTTTTTAATTTAAGTTATGTGTATGCAGCTATAATAAACACTGTAACCCTTTGGGCTCCATAAAGTTAATGAATGCATGGCATTTCCTTGGGCACAAAAATTTTTCATTACCCTAAGAAACAAATAAAATGATAACCATAAAAAGAACAGAAATCAAGATAAACGTTTCTCCTGTGAATGACGTACATCAGGACAACACGAAAATTCTGATGATCTGTTTGGATCCATAATATGAAGGTGGGAAAACAGAGATGGGTGTTAAGGAGTTTAAAGGGACATTCTAACCACCAAAATCACTTAATTTTAATGAAGTGGTTGTGTTGAATAGACCCCATCACTGCAGGC
>OW240915.1:316537900-316574765 GCA_933207985.1 Pelobates cultripes
TGGCCATGTAACATTACCGATTCAGAGAAATAGCAAAGTTTGCATGTGATCAAAACAACACCTCGTATTGCTAAGAGAATAAGAGCCACCCGGGGCACATCCTCATGAAATATCTTGTTCAGTGCTTTCACAAACAACATGATGAATCAGGGCACTGTGAATGCTTCTCATGATAAGTATACAATTGGAGAAGCACAGCTAGAGCTTTAGTTCCCTAATGTATCTCAGGATCTCATCTCATGGACAGAGTGTCTGCCATTCCACCATTATAGGACCCCTCTTCCTCGCACTGTCAGGTGTCAGACAGGTAAGAAGTTGGCTGTTGGCTGTTAGTGTCAGTAAATGTCCCTGTGGACTAGATTTTAGAATCCGACCTTGCCTGGGTCAATGTAATATTGTTAGATAACCTTCCTGCCCTAAAATCTGAATGGAGTCCTATCTAATAAATTTCTGCAATTTTTCCAAGATTGGCGAAAAATCCTGTTGCATTAAGGTAAGATTGCCATGGGGTTATTCACTAACGTAAGATCTGTCAGAAAAGTAAAGTGAATTTCAAATCTAAGGCTAACGTAGCTGAGCTGGGCGAAAGCTTAATTGAAGAATTTTTTTATTTCGGCTATTTTAATCTTACATTTTAATTTCAGTTTTAGGGTTTTGCACAAAAGCGAGGATTGGAAATTTAGGGGCAAAGTAGCCAAACTAGAAACATGGCAAACATAGCAAACTCACCAAATGTTTTCTGTTTGGCTATTTTGGACTTAAAGGGGCACTCCAGGCACCACAACAACTTCATATAAATGAAGATGTTATGTGCCAGGAGGCCATCAGGCTCACTCTTACCTCAAGAGGTTAAACTGTTCTGGAATGGTGTAACTCCAAAGGTGCCTTCAGCACCGGAATCAGCTCCCTCCTAGACAGCATCTGACTTTTGAAAATTCGGTTTCAGGAAGTGCGGAGTGCTGCCAGGTAGAGGCACCGTTGATTGGGTGGTCATCTGACAATCCCAGCCAATCAATGACTCCCCATTCACAAAACTAGCTTGAAAAAGATAGGTTTCTATTCACTTTTGAAGCCAGTTTTGTGAATGTGGAGTCACTCATTTGCCAACTGACCACTTTTCATTTAAATTAAGTTGTTATGGTACCTATCCTAAGTCTTGAGAGCAACCATTCCTATGAAATACACTTAGAATTTATATTGAATTCTCATTTTAGTTATTAACCCTGTGTGAACTCACTTTGACTTCCTAATAATTCTCTCTTTAGTGGATAACCATTGTAGATTAGTTTGAATATTTTTTCCCCAGAAATGTAAAGATAGCTATTAATTTTGCTGGTAGTGTTTCAATCTACAAATCTGTTTTTTTTTTTTTTTTCTGTTTCTAAGCTAGATGGAGATTGTGTCTTTCATCATCACAATTACAAGCTTATCACAGTTCATTAGTAGAATTAATGAGCCGACATACTGTGTGAGCCTTGATTATTGCTGTTATAAGTATCTTATAAGTATCTCATTCCATTTTTTTTTTTAATAAATTCTTTATTTGTGAAAATGTTTCATTTCTTTTGGTTTTGAGGTAAATGGGGGTACAAAAAAGAAAAGACATGTTATGATAAATTATTATACCATGTACAGCAAATGGTGTAAATTTTTACACATAGGTCGAAAAAAATTAAGCAACAATTAGGTTTTTGATTAGTCGTATAACATAGGTTATTGTAGCTTTCATAGCTGTAGTGGTAAGGCAGTAATTGATAGTATCACAGCATGGTTGCAGTATGAAGATGCCGTGGTGAGGGTAGGGGGAGGGAGGAGGGGGAAGAAGGGGTATTGTCACATCCCGTCCCTTCCTGGTATTCCGTATTGTACAAGTCCAGGGGGGAGACCAGTCCTTCCTGCATGCCAGCCGAGCTAAATATATGTTTACAATGCTTTCTTACTATCAGTGGTGGTAGTTTAGTTTTCGAGGTTGCATTGGGCCTGCCGCGTATAGCCAAACGGTCAGTGGTGAGCTAATTCCAAGGTGTGGGTGGGGGAGAAGAGAAGTGGGATGTATTAGGTTATCCAGGAGAGGGGGTATTAAAGAGGGTTTCCTTAGTGTCCTATCCTCAATTTGTATTAGGCTTCTTATGTGGGGAGGGGGAATTCGAAAAGCCAGGGATCACATATTTTATTGTAATTTTTGGTGTTGTCGTGGATAAGCGCGGAGAGGCTGTCAATTTTCCTAACCTCATTCACCTTATGCTTTACAGTGTCCACAGAGGGGACTACTGGGCTACCCTTTTTCTCTGTGATGGCTCTCCTAGTAGCCCGTGCGATTTTAGCAATAAGTGTGTTTTGAGCTCTTGGGGTTTTTCCTGTGGGGTTTGGAATGGAGCCATATCCATGGGTCCAATGGGATGTCGGAATGCAGAATTTTAGAGGTTAATTGTGCTACCGTGAGCCACAGTTGTGCAATTCTATCACATTCCCAACATAAGTGAATGTATGTTGTCTTTTCTCCGCACCCTTTCCAACAGTGGTCTGAGTCTGTCCTTCCCATCTGTTTTAGCCGAAACGGGGTAAGGTAAGCATTTTGTACGTCTGTTTTTTATGATTCAAGCAGATAGAAATCAAGGCGGTGGCGTCTCATATGGCCACCCAATCTTTGGGATCCCCAATAGGACCTATGTCCCTCTCCCAAACCGGCATACAGGTCAGCGAGCTGTTTCCTGTGTGCTGGGTGATGAGCGTGTATATTGCAGAAATTTGCCTTTTTTTGAATAGGGCTTTGTATACAAGATTTCTCGAAGGGCGTCAGGGGGGTTGTGTCAGTTTGTTTATTCGTGGGAGAGGTCAAGAAACTTCTAATTTGTATGTGGCGAAAAAGTCAAAAGTCGTGAGTGGAGTGTTTCGTGGGAGGCCTGCGAAGGGGATAAGTTGTTGGTTGACGTAAAATTGGTGAAACCGGACTAGGTCCTTGTCCTTAGAGTGTATGAAATCTTTGGGGTGCATACCGGGGATATGAAATCCATATTTCAGGGGAATAGGTGTGAGGGGCAATGGGTTAGAGACAAGGTTGCATTTGGTTGTAAGGCTTTGTGCAATAAGAGGGTGCAGTTATGTTTATGTGTGGGAAAGGTCAGCGGGAAGGTTGGTGCCTATGCGTATGCGGCTATCTTGTACTCCTCTCCATTAATATTTAGACCTTTGATGTCCACATTTGCTTGGAGTGTTAGTAGGAGCTGTTCTAGGGATAGTGCGAATAATGTCGGGAAGAGTGGGCAGCCCCGACGAGTTCCGTTTAGGATTCTAAAGGAGTGCAATTGTGAGGAGGAGAGGAGTAGGTTGGCCGTAGGGGAGGAATATAGTGATTGTAGCTCGTCAACAAATGGTCGGGGAAAGCCAACTTTATGAAGGGTGGCGAATAGAAGGGCAATAGCAATCTGTTAAAAGCTTTCTTGGCATCAAGGGAAAGGATTAAAGTAGGGATCTGTCAAATGTCTGCATACCAGATGAGGTCATACAGAGTGGAGAAGTATTCCTGGAAGATTTTGGCTATTCGTTCTGGTAATTCATGGGTTTGGTCATCTGGGGAGTATATTTTATCTATGCATTTACGCTCTGTTCTACGCTTGAGTTTGTGGGCCAGAAGGGTATCTGCCTTGTTAGACTTCTCATAATACAGTTGTCTAGTCCATTGGAGAACTTTTGTAGAGTCTGCGTCCATGAATTCTTTTATAGTGTTTTGTCATTTAGAAATTTTTGCATTCAATTCTGGGGTAGGGTTGCTCTTGAGTTTAGCCTCAAAGGAGTGTAGTTTGGTTAAGGTTTGTTCCAGGTGTGCAAGAGGTTTTTTTTTTTATTATGAGAGGCTAGTCTAATCAGTGTTCCTCTTAGGACTGTTTAATGTGCGACTCACAAGATTCCTTTGGATGAGACTGAATCTTTGTTCAGATTGAAATAATCCATAATAGCTTGGGAAGTGGATTTCATGATAGTCGGATTGTGCATTAAAATTGGGTTTAGGCGCCAAGACCAGGTAGTAGCCATGTCGGGCAGTGTAATTTGCAGGGTAATGTCTGAATGGTCATACCATGTAATAGAGCCTGTTGAGGGGGATTTAACCAGTGGTGCTAAAGAAGGAGAAACTAAAAATAGATCTATACAAGTGTGTGATTGGTGAGGATGGGAGAAGAAGGTATAGTCTCAGGAGGTCGAGTGTTGTAGTCGCCAGGCGTCTAACAGATATGTGCGGGTTGTGAATGTTTGAAGGATTTTGTCCGATTTAGCTGTAGGGGGTTGGCGATTCGTATTTGTCTTGGCTCTTTGCCTGTCTATTGAGGGAGAAAGGATGGCGTTGTAGTCCCCCCGCACAATCAAGTGGTGTGAGGAAAAGCGAGATGAGCTTGTATGGTCTGCCAGAAGGAGCTAGATGGTGTGTTATGTGCATACACTGAAGTGAAAGCATATTTGTGGGGTCCTATTTGGCCCGCAATCATTATGTAGTGGCCCTGAGGGTCCAATATAGTTTGTTCCACAGTTAGGAGGCGCCACGCTGTTCTGTTTGCCTATTGAGTAGTTGGCGAGAAAATATTCATTAAAATGTCGGCTCAGAAGAGGGAATGGTCGGGCTTGGGTAAAACGGGTTTCTTGGAGTAGAATGATTTGTGCTTGAGTTCTGTTTGCCCATCGCAAGAGTTGATGGCATTTGGAAGGGTTATTTAAGCCTTTGAAGTTGATGGATACGCAGGACAGAGACGACAACATGTCACCCAAGTGCGGCCCTGGGGAGATGTTAACAGGGATGCTTGAAGGACTGGATCGGACTCTGAGGAAGTCTCAACAAGACTAAAGATGAATTGGGATTGAGATTGAAACTGGGGGAGGGGGGTGGGGAGGAAGAGGGGCAAAGAAGAGAGAAGTGGGAGAAGGAGAGGGAGGGGGTAGTGAAGTTATAAGGGTAAGGGGGGATGTGATTGTGAAGAAATTCCCCTATTTGGTTTCAGAATGACAATTTGCATTCACTTGTTTCAGGTTAGCTTTCCCTATGGCATTCGGTAGGTAAAACTACCGAATCGAGATCACCCCTTTGCCCATTATGAATACTTTGCCTCCCTGCTTGCTGGGCATGTTCGACAAAAGTTCTGCACGAACGGTATGCACCACCGCCATTTCGAGACTTCCACGTGTTCGCGGCCATTTTAGCTCCCGAACAGCGGTATGTGCTGTCAAGTGGGGTCCTTGGGGTACATCCAGACTTTGGGGAAATTATGCTCCGTTTTAATTGTGTTAAATGATTATCTGAGGGGAGGAGATGTACGGTATGTATATTGTTATGATTGGTTGTATTGTTAATTATATGGGAGGCTCCCTTGCATGGGCAGAATCCCATAAAAAGAGAATGCCTGTCAATAAATCTTTAGTTCATCTTTGTAACCTTCTTCTGACTACGTATGCTGTTTGGGAGTTCGTGTGTTTTACTGAGGGAATTATCCAGGGACACTATTGGAACTACACTGGGATTCGTCTACCATAATTACCAAACGGAGGGCTATGTTCACTAGGCTCTGGCGGTTCGGGAGGAAACTGCCGATTGAGGTTTAAATGCACTTGGTTTCCTTACAGTGATAAATGGGATGAACTGCCTGGTCTTATACCAGGGCAGCCAGGCTTTGTAAGGGTGGAGTGGTTCCAGTCTGCTGGGAGATGAGAGCCCAGATCGGGTAAGGAGGATGTAGAGTTCTTCAAAGGATGTTGTCCAGGAAGGAATAAAGATTGTATATATACACATTGTGATCCCATCCCTCCCCCCATGAGCTTGCACCCATTGAAAACATACATCTATTGGTTGTTATAGAGTCATTAAAAGTTGGCCCTTCCCAATTATGTAACGAGGACAAGATACATCGTGTTTACAGAAGGTGACCGTGGAAGGTCAGGTACGTATAAAGGCAAAAGTTGGTCAGGGTATTCAGGGGTTAAGGGTACCTATTAATGGAGGGGACACATAGTATGTCGTCGGGAAACAGTAGGTGGGTTAGACATGGGCATAAAGAGGGATCTCAGGGTTAGGCTTATCACCTGCCCAGCAGGTGCAGGAGTGTCATGTGGTCGCCCCCCCCCCCCCTTTTTTTGTGTGTGTTTTGTTTTTTGTTATATGGCACAGTAGGGAGGGGCGTCAGAGGCCTCTTTCAGGTAGGTGGGTAAGTTTAACGTTAGTCCCTTGTGAGTTGGAGAAGCCTAATTTGCATACTTGTCAGTGTACATGGTAAATATACGATTCGTATAGATTTCAATTCTGTTCAATTCTTAAACTAAAATTTACCTCCATTCTAGCTCTGAGGCCAAATTATCTCAGTAGCCAGATCCTCCTCAGCTGACCTCACTTCCCTCGCTGTATGGGGATGGATGTAAAGGGAAGGTGATCTGGCATTGGTTCATGGGTGGCACTCTTGTTTTATCTGTTTAATGATGTCACATGACCCTGCTGTTAATGCAGTTACACCTCTGGCAGCAAAGGAGTTAAACTCTGTATGAAATAATTTAATGCTTTTATATAGGGGCGCTTGTATGCAAGGGGGAAGCATTGGAATGGTTAAACTCTGTATGTGCAATGAAACAGTGCACATACAGACTTCCAGAACCATGTCCACTTTAAATCACTGAACGAGTCATGGTGCTTTGCAGAAACCCTTTAATTTCCAACACTGTATTTCTACTTTCTGTACAGTTAAAGAAATACTAAAGCATGGGCAATACAAGTCTGTATTCCTAACATTTTAGTATCTCCGTTCATTCCAAAAAATAATAAAAAAAGCTTTTTACTGATCTTTTTCCAGCGCTGAGGCTACCAGCATTGCTTACCTCTCCTTCTCCCGTTATTTAATGGAGTCATGGCCTCCTCTTCAATGGTCCATTCCAATGCTTCTCCCTTGCATCCAAATGCCCCCATATAAAAGCAGTGAATTAATTCTCTCTTATGGGGACTGCAACATCACTTGGTCGATGCAGGAGAAGCGCCTCCAGTGGCTGTTTTGTCAAAATGCAAATGTTTTACCTTGAATTATTAAATTACCAGGACCACTGCATGCAGACCACTTCAATTAGATGGAGCGACATTAGTGGTTCTTTAATTCACTGATATGAGTCAATTATACAAACTGATTCCAAATTTTAAAATATACAACTGGAATAAAAATTCTGCTACCATTAATACAACATGTACTAAGAAGGTACTTGACATTAAACATAGAGTGAAAAGAATGTAAAATAATCTGAAAGATAAAATTGTACACTATTGCAATCAGTTCATTTTCCCTCCAAAAAAACAAAAATAACTCATCACCTTTGACGAGCATTATGAATCAGAACTAAATGAGAAGAAAGAAAACATCAGTTCTGACCATTATCACTTCTAACACTACTTTCTGTCCAATTAATAAATGCTATAAATCTACATTTAGAGTAGATCAATAGAATATCATCAATAGTAGACCTTCATAAGGACCATAACCTGTTTGGGAGATCAACACAGAGTTGTCCATCGGAAGGCTTTTGCAATGTAAATATATTTCAAAATCCTAGATAAAATGTTTGTAGGGTGCTGTTAAACAAGAAGACATTAACTGGTCATTTCACACAGATTTTTTTTAACAATCATGATATCTTAAGCAGTCTTGCAATTAGTATCCACTTTTATTTCACTTTCCAATAAAGCTTAAAAGAAGATTTGTATGCTCTTTTACCTCCATCTTTGAGATTAGTTTTGTCAAACATGTAGCGGCAATACTCTTAAAAAGAATACTGTAGGCACATTAAAGTGGTCTGGGTGCAAACTCCAATCACCTTTAACCCTGCAGTGGTAATTATTGCAGTTTTTATAAACTGCAATAATTACCTCTGAGGTTTAACTCCTCCTCTAGTGGTGTCTACCAGACAGCCACTAGAGGGACTTCTAGAATTGAAACAGACTTTTAGTCCGTTATCTGACGCTGGACCTCCAGCGTCTGATTTTCCCCATAGGAAAGCATTAAATAATGCTTTCCTGTAGGGAGATCCGCATGCATTAGGTCTCCCCCGCCAGGTTAGTGACTGAAGGGGTTATTAACCCATTTGGTGCCGCGGGAGAGGGCCTTGATAGAAGGGGAAGCTACAGTGCCTGGAGAAAGAGTTTTTTTTTTCCTGGCACTATAGGTTTCCTTTAATACACAGTCATACATTGCTGTTTCTCCTTGGCAATGAAGGATACTTGTATAATTTCAGCACAGCAACCCATAGCCTTCATTCCAACCTTTCATCAATGTTCAAAGTACATTATATTCCAGTTTCTCAAATAAATTTTCATCTGTATGCACATACAGAGTCATTCACTTTCGATTTAAAATAAAAAAATATATATTTTAAACTTTTTTAAAAAGTTTTGAAACTTTTAAATGAGCTATCTACAAAAAAATATTGTAGACTTTATTGTTGACTTCTGTAGATAAATTATTTGAAAAGTTTATGCAAAAATATTAAATTAATTTAAAAAAGATTATCCAAAAATATTAAACTGAGTAGATGGTTAGTGTTTGTCTTATTCTGCTAAACCTAGTTCAAGTTGATTTCAGAAAACAGTGATGTTGAAGATGTAGATATAAAACCCACAAAATATGCCTACCTGTATATTATAATGCCAGTGAGGATCAGTATTTGAAATTTAGTCCTGTTGGATACAAACAGCCAGAGATGTGTGATGAGTTAAGAGTAAAAAAAAAAAGATAAGCATTGTTTTGGGGCAATGCAAACAAGAGATCAACCATTAAACAATGGACTGTAGTTAATGTGAAATGCAAGTTATTGAGATGAAAAATAATGAGTTCATGAACGCCTAATTTGACTTTTTTTTTTTTTTTTTAGAAACTGATTAGTTTAACAGTGATTAATGAAGAACGGTTCCTTTCACTATTGTGTCACATTTAAAAAAAAACCTAAAAACTAAAAATGAGCTATTAGTTGTGATTTTTTTTTAAATATCTGCACTACAGATAAAAGCCAGTTCTGAGGAAGTCAGACATTTGAAAACAATAAAGTCCCATGATTCCATGTGTGTAAAAAACAAACAAACAAAAAAACTATACAAAGTAAATAGAAGAACTATAAGCACCTCAGTAAGATGATGTAATTGATTAACATAGAGTACCATAAGATAAGCTGTTATCTATTTCCCTCGGAGGCACTCTTGGTCCTTCAATAGCTGCAATAGTCCATAATGGCAGGGGTGGGGGGAGGGGGGAGGGGAGAAAAGGCACTAACCCTAACAAAAATGTGACAATTCCTATTTAAAATATTCAATTAAAGCAGTTTTATTTTATTTTTCAATTAATTTTTTTTGAAAGCTGGGAATATTGGGTTACCATAGGCAAACATTCAGATAAAATAGACCTGCATAAAACATATCATTTTTTCATTGAACAATTAAAATAAAACTAAACAAATAAAAAAAAAAATAGAATAAAATGAACATTTGAATATCTTCTAAGGGTCCCCTACCTAGTGGAGTCAGAACATGTTGACCTATTTATATAATAAAAGTCTACATCTAACAATTAGATAAAGCAGTTTTATTAGGTTTTTGAAAGTGGAATTTAGACTGAATAGCAGTATTGGTGAGAAAGAAAGAGCTTTTTTTAGGACAGGAGTCATAATTGCATACTTGAAGAAAGTAAACTAATTTAACAGAATAAAGTGAGACTGATTGTTGTAAGTTATGGAATACAAGTCGATGAAAGAGGACTTGAAAGGCCAAAGGAGATCGGGCTGGGGGGGGAGGAGAGGCATTCTGTCACGTCTTGTTCCGTTCTGTGCAGATTTCTGGCCTTGGCTTTTGGTATCCAGTACTCTTTTTACAATTCTTCTTTAGTTTTTCTGGTTTTCTATTCTGTGTCTGGTTTTCTTTATGCTGGGTTTTCTGGGTTAATTCCTTTATTCCGTTCCTGGAATTCCCAGACTCCTGGATTCCTTTAAAAGTTTTTTTTGTTGTTGTTGCCACGCCCATTCCTTTGCCATTAAACTTTTTGTTTCAGTCTGTTCCTACTAGCAGTGATCTCATCTACTCTGCTCCTTTCTTTGCAGGTAAGTACTGTGTGTGTTTAATTGTTGTTTATTTAGTCATGCATATCTAGGCAGTTAGGACCCACCGTAATTGGAGTACTTTGGCGCAGTGGTGGGCTGCATACATCTTGGCCATTTATGTATGTCTAAATCTCCAATGTGTATTACAAATATAGTACTTAGTTATGTCTCCTCTTGTTTTGCCTTGTATCTCTTGTCTTGCTTTATTTTTGTCTTGTATTCCCAGTTCATGTACAGTCCTGTCCTGTCCTGCCCATGCCCTGTTCATGTTTCCCTCATTTGTTGTGTACATGTTCTGGGTTCTGCTTTCTGTCCTGCTCTGGTTCTGGGTTCTTCTAGTCTTGTCTTGTTATCTTGTTTGGTGCCTATTCTAGTATTGCCTTATTTTCCAGTACTGGATACTAATCTGCTTATTATCAGCTCCTAGCTTCCACTAAGTTACATCAGGGCTCTGGTATGTGGCCGCACAAACCCTGTTGCTCAACACTAGAGGGCGTGTGGTTACCCTACACCAGACCCTGATTGTCCATTTCCATGCTGAGACTCCCATCATCCTCATCAGGCACACAGGGGTCCTGGTCTTTGGACCGACACCCTTGACACATACCTTCCTGAAAAGGGCGGATTAGCACATCACTGCTGTAAACTATATAGTAAAATGGGGTGGATATTCTGTGATAAAAGGCGCTTATGGTAGAATACAATACAGTACAGGAAAATGTGATAGCAGCTTCCACACTAAAGTAGGAACTCTCCAACCTACTAGAAATGTTAACACACTGCTGTAAACTGCCTTTTTAAATTTGCTTGTGCATATCAAAGCCTTGAAACATGTTTACACTATTATATATTATATGTATTCTAAGTGTGCAATAACACTGGAACACAAAAAAAAAAAAAATGCTACCACCGTACTGATTTGCTAACACTAAAATAGTGGAGATTCATCTTCTGACTATAACTGAAAACCTGTGTAAAACAAGATTTTCCTCTAATTAGGAAGTAGGATGAAATTTAAATGCTCCCTCATTAGTAAGAGGGGAGAACAAGCTTAGGGCAGTAGAAGAAACTGTGTTATTGGTAAGACGAGTCCGTAAAAAGGATATGCAGAAGGAGTTTAGAGTTACGTATTTTCTTATTTGATCATTAGAAGGTTGGTTGAAAATTTGTTAACCATATAATTAATGGGTGATGGGGTAGTGAGCTATAAGATAAATAGACATTTGAGGTTGTGAGAAAATGTTTATGCTGATAATTTGCTTAATTAGGCTCCAGCTAGAAAATGTCTTACGTCGAATAATAGAACTTAGAAACGCAAAATTTTATTTAGCAACTTTTTTTTTCACTATTTAATTTAAAGTTTTGAGGTGAACTTCCAAATACTGTTAAATTAGTTAGTTCTAATTGGTTTTGGAGACATTAGGCGTAGATAGATTGGAATGAAATGATCTTTTATGCGTAGCTTCGTTTTCTCTTATTTTGCAATTTATTCAAATGTTCTTGAGAGATTAAATTCTGCTCCTGTGTGACCTTAATCAATGTAAAACTAAACAATCACTTGGATATTGGTTTCTCTTAATTGGAACAATAATAACAACGAGAAATAATGGAAAATGTTCTTTAACAAGTCTTTTTTCCATCTATATGTACAGTATTATGCTTATAGTCTAATGATGCATTACAATTCTTTTTAGCTCCCACTGTGAAAACATCATATGAGAAAATATTCTTCGGATGTTTAATGACTGATAAAACCTTTTATTTATCATCATAAATATCACTTTAGTTATGCTTCAACTAATTCAATAGTATATAAACCAATTCAAAATATTGTCATATTCTCTCTTTATCTTTTTGTTTGTCAAAATAATGTAATAAACTATGATTTATTGAAACTTTTCCATTTATACTTTCACGAAAGCACAAAGCTTATTTGCAAAAAAAAATTAAATAAAAAATGAAATGATGTTTAGTTAAATTAGTGCTCATTTCCAACTTTTCCCTAAAAAACTGTCACTATTGACCCATTAAAGGTGGAGGCAATTGTTCAAGTTCAGACCAAAACCAAAGCAAATCATACAATTTGAGCCATATGGCTGTTCAAACATAATTTGCCTTCATATTAAGGGCACCCACACATAATGCATATAATTTGTTTAGGAGAAACAGGGCTTTCATGTCATATCTTATATTTATATATGAAATGATTTAATATGAATAAAAAATTAAAAAAATGTGAGAATTGGATATTTGTATGCTGTGATGTCCCACAAGTACAATGATGCCCCCTCATGTAGAGGTTTCATGATGTTTTGGAAACTTACATGGTAATATAAAAAGCTTGCCCATTTCAGTTTTTGCACAGATTGGTTGCTGAACCTTGGTTTCCTTTGAGACTGTATGGCAGCCCACGAATGAAAATTACCCCCATCATGGCATACCATTTGCAAAAATAGCTAACCCAGGCTATTCAAAATGGATTATGTCTAGCATTTTTTAGTAATCACAAATCGTGGCCAAACCTAGTGTTCATATTTGCCTTTCGCATTTTTCACACAAAATCTACACTTTCACTGATGATATAGTTGTAATGTATTTTACTGCTGTACAGCACTCATATTTGTGTTCAGCTATGTCTCACAAGTACAACAGTAGCTCAGTTATACAGGTTTTATGAGGTTTTGGAAAGTTACATGGTCAAATATACCCCCATCTCTGCATACCATTTGCAAAAGTAGACAGCCCAGGGAATTCAAAATGGGACGAGTACAAAAACTTAGTACACCTTATGATTCAATAGCTTGTAGAATCACCTTTAGCAGCAATAACTTAAAGTAATTGTTTTCTGTTTGACTTTATCAGTCTCTCAATTCGTTGTGGAGGAATTTTTGCCCACTCTTCTTTATAATGTTGTTTCAGTTCATTGAGCTTTGCTGGCATTTGTTTATGCCCAGCTCTCTTAAGGTCCAGCCACAGCATTTTGGATGCTGGTTGAGATCTGGACCTTGACTGGGCCATTGCAACACCTTTTTCAGCACTACGGCTATACATTTGCTGGTGTGCTAGGGATTATTGTCCGGTTGCATGACCCAAAATCGGCCAAGCTTTAGCTGTCAGACAGATGGCCTGGCATTTGATTTTAGAATAGTTTCGTATACACTGGAATTCATGGTCAACTCAATGACTTCAAGGTTCCCAGGTCCTGTGGCTGCAAAACAAGCCAAAATCATCACTCCTCCACCACAGTGCTTGACAGTTGGTATGAGGTGTTTGTGCTGAAAGTCTGTGTTTGGTTTTTGCCAAACATGGTGCTGTGCATAATGGCTAAACATCTCCACTTTGGTCTTGTCTGTCCAAAGGACATTGTTCCAGAAGTCTTGTGGTTTGTTTAGATGCAACTTTGCAAACCTAAGCCATGCTGTCATGTTCTTTTTAGAGAGAAGAGGCTTTATCCTGGTAACCCTTCCAAACAAACCATACTGGTTCAGTCTTTTTCTAATTGCATTGTCATAAACCTTAACATTTAACATGCTAATTAAGGCCTTTAGAGTCTTAATGTAACTTGTTTTCTTTTGCAATTTCTCTGAACATTGCACAGTCTGACCTTGAGATAAATTTGATGGGACATCCACTCCCGGGAAGATTTTCAAATGTCTTGAATGTTTCCCACTTTTGAATAAGTTTTCTCACTGTAAAATGATGAACTTTAAAGTGTTTGGAAATGGTCTTATTACCCTTCCCAGTTTGATGGGCAGCCACAATTGCATGGGCAGCCACAGTTGCTTTTCGTTTTTTAGTTATATCTTTCCTCCTTGGCATTGTGTTAACACACACCTGAATGCTCGAGATCAGCAAACTGCTAAAACTTTGACTTTTTAAGAGGTGGTCGTTGAATCAAGGGAATTCAATTAGCAGCACCTGTTGGCTACTTAGCCTCTTAATTCCTATAGAACCAGTAAGGGTGTACTTAGTTTCTCACACATGGCCTCTCAATTTTGGCTTTATGTTTGTTAAATTTGTTCTAATGGTGGATTTCATAAATCGGATGTTTAAACATCCACCAATATTTTATTGAATTAACAGTCTTGTTATATAAAGAAGATTTCTTTCAGTATTCCAATGGTGTGTTTAAAACCAAATGGTGTGTTTCATGGATTTAATAGTCTTGTTGTCTAAAGATAAAGTCGTTTATCACTTAAATGATGTGTTTAACTCATATCAACTCATTTTATTATATCTTAATATACCTCATTTAATATGCCTTGTACATATAAATGCCACAGGCCCCCCCCCCCCCAACACCAACCCTGGCACACCAAGCTTACTCGATACCTCCAAAAATGCTCCAGAACTGCTGAACGCTGTTGGAGAAAGTCTGACTTTCTCCACTATAAATTTATGCTGAGCTCATACAGCTTGGCTCTTTCCTCTGCAAAAGTTAATTACTTTAATACCCTCATAACCACACTCTCCCGCGAACCCAAACGACTATTTCACACATTTAACTCTCTTCTTCGCCCTGCTGTTCCTCCTCCACCTACTAACTTGACTGCCTCAGACTTTGCAACTCCCTTCACTGACAAAATCTCTACAATCAGGGAAGAGATCTCTCATATTTCTTCTTCCCCTTACAACACTTCCCCTAACTTCACTCCCTCTGCTGTTCTATGTTCATTCGCACCCGCTACATTGGAAGAGGTTTCTGCTCTGCTCCAGTCCTCCCGCCTCACCAC
The DNA here is from genome assembly GCA_933207985.1 of Pelobates cultripes. Classification (NCBI taxonomy): domain Eukaryota; kingdom Metazoa; phylum Chordata; class Amphibia; order Anura; family Pelobatidae; genus Pelobates; species Pelobates cultripes. The sequence goes on from OW240915.1 coordinate 316,552,729, forward strand.
CTGCTCCCTAGATCCAATTCCTTCGCATCTCATCCGTACTCTGTCTTCTTTTCTTTCTCCACCTCACTAAAATTCTCAATCTCTCTCTCTCCTCTGGTATATTTTCATTGCCCTTCAAACATGCAACTGTAACCCCAATTCTAAAGAAGCCCAAACTTGACCCTAACTCCCCATCAAACTATCGTCCTATCACGCTAGTGCCTTTTGCATCCAAGATCCTTGAAAAAATTGTGTATGCGAGATTGACAGACTTCCTCGAGTCCAACTCTCTGCTAGACCCGCTTCAGTCTGGTTTCCGCGCTAAGCACTCTGTGGAAACGGCACTGACCAAAGTATCCAATGATCTACTCACTGCAAAATCTCGTGGTCACTACTCTATCCTAATTCTCCTTGACCTGTCTGCGGCTTTTGACACTGTTGATCATCAACAGCTTCTTCTCATCCTCCGCAATATCGGTCTACAAGATATTGCTCTCTCCTGGTGCTCCTCCTACCTCTCCCAGCGCTCTTTCAGTGTTTCTTTCTCTGGCTCTGCTTCTTCTCCCCAACTCCTCTCTGTTGGTGTCCCCAAGGTTCAGTCCTTGGTCCCCTACTGTTCTCCATCTATACTGCCTCCCTTGGTAAACTCATTAGCTCCTTTGGCTTCCAATATCATTTCTATGCAGATGACATGCAAATCTACCTGTCCTCTCCTGATCTCTCCCCGTCCCTCTTGACTAGTGTCTCTGACTGCCTCTCTGCTGTTTCTAACTGGATGGCTTCCCACTTCCTTAAACTAAACTTGACCAAAACTGAAATTCTGGTCTTTCCTCCCTCAAGTGTTGTTACTCCTGTGTCTGTCTCCCTCCAAGTCCACGGTGTTACCATCAGCTCCACCACGCAGGCTCACTGCCTAGGTGTTCTCTTTGACTCCGACCTCTCCTTCAAGCCTCATGTTAAATCTATCACCAAATCCTGTCATTTCCATCTCAAAAACATTGCGCGCATCCACCCCTACTTAACGCCAGATGCGACTAAGGTGTTGGTCCATTCCACTGTCCTCTCTCGCCTTGACTACTGTAATCCGCTTCTCAGGGGTCTTACGTGCTCCCAGCTTGCGCCGTTATAGTCCATACTGAATGCGAGGCTCATCTTCCTGTCCGCCTGCACCTCCCATGCCTCACCCTTCTGTCAGTCCCTACATTGGCTTCCTATAAAATATAGAGCTCAATTTAAAATTCTGGTTCTTGCTTTCAAATCTCTACATAATGCTGCTCCCACCTATCTATCCTCCCTTATACACAAGTATGTCCCGTCTAGGCCCTTACGATCTGCTGAAGACTTACGTCTATCTTCTGTCCGTACTCCCACCTCTGATGCTCGCCTTCAAGATTTCTCGAGGGCTGCACCGTTCCTGTGGAACTCGCTTCCCTCCTCCGTTAGATGCTCACCCAGTCTCCACTCCTTCAAAAAATCTTTAAAAACCCACTTCTTCATAAAAGCGTATCAATTAAACTGTTAATAGCTCCTGACTGATTCCTCTTCTGCAACTGTCACTAGTCTAATACTATCCTTACCTTTTTGTGTCATTTTACCCCACTCCCTCTAGTATGTAAGCTCATTGAGCAGGGCCCTCAACCCCTCTGTTCCTGTGTGTCCAACTTGTCTGGTTACAATTACATGTCTGTTCGTCCACCCATTGTAAAGCGCTGCGGAATTTGAGGGCGCTCTATTAATATCATAATAATAATATTTTTTTAATAAGATTTTGATCCTTTAAAAAATGGATAGATTTACCACCTTCATTCAAAAAAAGAAATTTATATAAATTAAAAGATTCAAATTAAATCTTTTATGTGTATTATCTATATTTTAATAGATTCATTCTGATAATAATAGATCAATTGAGTATTGATCCAGTACAGCTCTTACTTTCACCTTTGGTAGAGAAGTGATTGGACAGGGTATTTAAACCTTAAACGTGCACTGTGAAGATGTCTTGAAAAAGTTCTGTGGGAGGGCCGAAACGCATAGACGAGCGCACACATCACATCAGCTGAATCTGGTTTCTTCTCTGTCTGATCGTCCGAAAGTATTTGCTGTGAGCTACTGCAGTCTTTTTTGAAGATCCCGACCGCGGTATTGGCTCCATAAGGTGATATAAACATGTTTTCGGATGGGGTGTTCACGTGCACATACTCCTGTTTTTTCTGCATTCTGTGAGAGTACTATCCTGGAACTCTGGTTACCTACCATTGGACTTGGTTTGGTTTTTACCTCGGTGGGGGCCCACACCGAGGTCAGGTACTCTTTATTTTTTACATAAAATTTCTTGGTCCATTTTTCATTACATGTTGAATATATTTTTTCTTACAGTTTATTTACTGAGCTGTTTTTTGTGAAAGAATTATTAGCCCTATTCTATTTATTATTGACGATTTATGCAGTGAATCTCTGTTAGCATGAAATAGTGTTTATTCCGATCAGGAGTGTATACTTGAGATATTACAGTCATTACCTTCTTGCTGGGTTGCTGCACGCGATACTGTTAGTTAACATTGTTGCAGCATCCCAGTTTTGAAATACCTGTATTTAATTACTGTGTATCTATAAACCCGTTTACATATTCCATGTCAGAGAAGTTTATAGGAGGAACTAATCTATTTGTTCACATGTAACAGAGTATTCAGTGCAGCTTGATTTTGCGATTCAGTGAATTTTAATTTATTGTTTAATAAATATCTACTTATGTTTTATTTATTTCATTTCTCTTTTTTAACTTATTAAGGAACGCACATACTCTTTTCTTTGTTTTGAGTTTTTCCTCATCCAATTGCTTGATAGCGTATGTAGCAGCCCATTTGATTCTATTATCATATAATATTGCACTTACCTGTATAGATAGTTTTTGTTTAACTGATATTTAAAAGCAAAGAATTCAAAGAGGGTGTGCTTTCTTTCTTTTTTTCCATGACTATACACACTTAGAATTAAAATGTGTGCATTTATATATATAAATATATTGGCATGTGGCGCCTGCACCTCTTGCTTGTGTTGACACACAAGTTATTTCAGCTGGTCTCTGGTGCCCACTACCACCAGCGAGGGTTGAGCTCTCTGGGCGGACCTGGATTTTGGTGCCAACCAATCTCCCAAACCACCTTCAGAGTGACGTAGAATTATACAAATTCGGAAGAACCATACGCCTGAAGGAATTCTTCAAAAACACCTCCTCCCCAACTACCAGTGAAATGGGTCACTTTAGAGCCAAAAGCACCTTTGACCCTCCAACACAGCAGTTATCAATAAGGACATTTCTGCGTAATATGCAGCGAGACATGGATATAATCTTGCAAACCAAACAACGTCATTTCAGCAACATAACAAAGCAAGACCTTGAACTTATCCGCTCACTAGCAAACGATGTGAACTTGGTCATTAGACCGGCGGACAAAGGTGGAGGCATAGTACTTCTTAACTACTGTGACTATCGAGTGGAACTTCTATCCCAGCTTCAAGATACAGACACCTACACCAAACTTAAGGGCGACCCTACAGCATGTATCACACAACAAATCTCGGCGATTGTACAAAGAGGAGTGGAAGCTAACTTTGTGACAACAGAGTTACAGAAATTCTTGATCCAGTCCACACCTAAGACTCCGATTATTTACACCTTACCCAAGGTACACAAGAGCATTGATCATCCACCAGGCAGACCCATAGTGTCAGCCATAGGGGGAGTACTGGAACCATTGGCTCAGTGGCTGGACTATTTATTTAAAGATATAGTTGTCAAGCTTCCCACCTGCATTAAAGATACCCCAGACCTATTGAAACTTCTGGACACCATCAATTTACCCAACACTACTACACTGCTGGTAACGTGTGATGTGAAAAGTCTCTACACAATCATTCCTCATTTGGATGGTATAGAAGCAATGCGCAAAGTGTTACAAGACTCAACAACATACACAGGCCCCCCGATTGAATACGTCATGGAAATCCTGGAGGCAGTCCTTACACTTAACTACTTCAGATTTGAAGAAACTTGGTACCAGCAAATAGCGGGGACCTCCATGGGAGCAGCTATGGCACCCATGTATGCCAACAGCTTTATGTATATATTTGAGACCCTCCACATTCTACAACCGTATGAAGCAAATATTTTATTCTATAGGCGCTTCATTGATGACGTGTTCCTTATATGGAAGGGAGATCACCAGTCCATTTTGGAGATGATAGAGGCCATCAACAGGGCACCCACACCGGTCAAATTAACGATGACAGTGAGCCAGGATGCAGTGAATTTTTTGGATGTCCATATCTTTAAAAAAGAGATGAAGCTTGGGTATACTTTATTCACCAAGACAACGGATCGTAACACCCTACTCCAGGCTGACAGCTTTCACCCACGAAACTTGAAAGAATCCTTACCACTCTCCCAGTTCCTAAGGGTTAAAAGGAATAACTCAGATCCCATGAGAGCATGCTTACAAACTAAAGAAACATGGAATAGGTTTAAACAGAGAGGCTACAAGGATGCTACTCTTCAGAAAGCACTTGATAAGAGCCAACAGCCTATGAGAGAGAAAAAAGATGATACACCACGACTAGTCTTTCCGACCACCTACAATATGGCATCCCACAGCCTCAAGAACACCTTGCACTCCAACTGGCGTTTACTATCAGAAGATCCAACACTACCAAAAATCTTTCAGAATCCACCCATGTTGTGCTATAAACGGGGAAAAAATCTACGTGACCTCCTGGTAAAGACGGACCCAGTACACTGCTACACCAAACAACAAACAGCACAGAGCCTTGGTTGCTATCGCTGTCTGGGCTGTGTCACCTGCAGCCACATGATACCTGGAAAATTCTTCCAGCATCCACACACTGGGCGGAAGTACCAAATTAGGCATAGGTTGACCTGCACTTCGGATTTTGTCATCTATAAACTCCAGTGTCCCCAGTGCAGTGGCGCATTACACGACCCATGGGGCCCCGTGCGAAAATTGATCCCGTGGCCCCCCGGCCACCCTTGCGCTTACTCGGCGCGGGTTGGGGCCGCAACATGCATGGTGGGCACCTGGTCGCAGGGGTTGCAGGAGTTACACCGCCGGATCAGCTGCATGCACACACACCCTGTAAAGGACCACTGGTGACCAGAGATCACATCAGCTCAATTAAGTGGTCTGGGTGCCAGGTCCCTCTAGTTTTAACCCTGCAGCTGAAAACATAGCCGTTTCAGAGAAACGGCTATGTTTCACTGAGGGTTAATCCAGCCTCTGGTGGCTGTTTCATTGACAGCTGCTAGAGGAGCTTCCGCGATTCTCACTGTGAAAATCACAGTGAGAAGATACTGAACGTCCATAGGAAAGTATTGAGTAATGCTTTCCTATGGGCGGTTTAAATGCGCGAGCGCGCCTCTTGCCGCGCATGTGCATTCGGAGCTGAGAGGCGGAGGGATCCCCAGCGCCAAGGGAGTCCGACGCTGGAGAAAGGTAAATGCTGAAGACACACACACACACACTCACGAACAGACGCATACACACTAGCTAACAGACACACACATTTACTGACAGAGACACACTCAGCGACAGACATACATACACACTCACTTACAAAACATACACTTTCACTGACAAACACACACTCACTAACAGACATCAAACACACTCAGTAACCCACACACACAGTAACACACTCACCAGCAGACACACACCCAATAACAGACACACTCACTGACACACACACGAACACAAACAAACACACACACTAACACACACACTAACACACACACACACTAACACACACACACACACACACTAACACACACACACACTAACACATTTTTTTTTAATATAATCCCCCCAGCCTCCTTACCTCTTGGAGTGCTGGGGGGGATTATTCCCTGGGGTCCAGTGGGGCTCCTGGGCGGGTTGCCGGTCGGGCAGGCGGGCGCGCGAGGGAGCACTCAGTGCTTCCTCTTCAGCTCCCTCGCGCGCCGCGTAGGGATGCCGGCGCCGGAAGATGACGTCATCTTCCGGCTCCGGTATCATTGCGGTGCGCGAGGGAGCTGAAGAGGAAGCGTTGAGTGCTCCCTCGCGCGCCCGCCTGCCCGCCCGGCCACCCGGGGTCAGCAGGGCCAGCCTCAGGGGGTCCCTCGGGTGGCCGGCTCCTGGGCCCCCCAGGGGAAGAGGCTGGCCCTGTGGCTACATACCGGGTCGCAGGGGCGGCCGGGCCCCCTGGTGGGCCGGGCCCGGTCGCAGCCGCGACCCCTGCGACCCTGGTATGTACGCCACTGTCCGTGTGGCCTCTCCTATGTGGGCAAAACTGACCTCCCACTGAGGGAACGGATCCGCAACCACAGATCCAACATTCGCATTGCCTATAGGGACAATAAGGCTGAACTCCCTGTAGCAAAACACTTTTTGGCCCATGGCCACACGTTACCCACCCTGACATTTATGGCTATAGACCATATACCCCCCCTCAGACGTGGGGGTGATCGAAGTAAACTTCTTCTACAACGTGAAACGTTCTGGATAAAAACTTTGGACACAGTATATCCCAGAGGCTTGAACGAGAAGTACACATTATCTATGTTTCTATAGTACATTTTTTTGTTTCCCTGTAGGAGTTAAATACACTGTTTAATCTCATCCAATAATCCTAAACATATTTGTTTATACAGCAATGTGTATAAATTGTCTTGTTGCTATAATTTGATTTATGCTCCCCCTGCATACATTGCATATCATTCCATTGCTTATTCCATGCATGGTAATTAGGCTATTACACATAGTTTGGCCACACATACTAATCATATAGGGGTTAAATACCCTACTAGACCACCATACTCCAATGCTGTGTGCTATGTACCTAAGAGATAACACTACTCATGTCACATCTTGTATATAATCATAAATAACTATGCAGGGGACACTATGCAATTCAACACTGGTCATTTTGTCTGTCCATATTATTTATTAAACTTTAGTACCCTATGCATAATCAATGTATTAACATGGTAACACCTCCTGCATTGAGCTGTTGTTTTTATTTTTATTTTTAAAATCATGTATGTCTATATTAAATGTGTTTTTTAGATCCGAACCATGAGATATGCCCACCCTATTTGCTACAAGTTTAAGAATAGACTTATAGTCCAGCTCTTTCCTCAGTTACACAGGAACAGATACACCCTTTCAGTGCTGCATTGGATGAATTGCTCCAGCACTCAAAGAGTGAATTTCCAGTATGATAACAGATTTTGGATTCCTGATGGCCCTTCCAGCCTGTTATGCTGTTTAAATATATGAAGACAGTCAGATTCATTTTTGAAACATTCTAGACTCTGTATCCACTCCTACTTTACCCTGAGCTCAATCATGATTGTAGCTACTAGGACACAAAGTGGAACGCAATCAGTCCAGTCTGATTGTTACTTAGTAACCTGTAGCCCCGCCCCTTTTCTGGGCCTTGCACACATGGCCACCACACTCAGAGTTACATTACTCTCTAATGCAGGGCAAGCTGTCTCATGGCTAGGTGAGTACACAATTAAGGTAAATTATTTTGAGGGATTGGGGGTATATATTTCTTTGTGTCTGCACTTGTAAGTTATGTTTTGTCCTGATGAAAGCTCCATGTGGGAGCTGAAACGTTGACTTTTTAAATGGATTGAATAAAAGCTAAATTTTATTTGAAAATCTCTATAAAGTCCTTGGAGTGCGGTCATTTCTGCTATGTCTATCTATATATATATATATATAACCCCCTCTTGTTATATATATATTTATATATATATATATATAGACATAGCAGAAATGACCGCACTCCAAGGACTTTATAGAGATTTTCTAATAAAATTTAGCTTTTATTCAATCCATTTAAAAAGTCAACGTTTCAGCTCCCACATGGAGCTTTCATCAGGACAAAACATAACTCACCTAGCCATGAGACAGCTTGCCCTGCGTTAGAGAGTAATGTAACTCTGAGTGTGGTGGCCATGTGTGCAAGGCCCAGAAAAGGGGCGGGTCTACAGGTTACTTAGTAACAATCAGACTGGACTGATTGCGTTCCACCTTGTGGCCTAGTAGCTACAATCATGATTGAGCTCAGGGTAAAGTAGGAGTGGATACAGAGTCTAGAATGTTTCAAAAATGAATCTGTCTGTGTTCATATATTTAAACAGTATAACAGGCTGGAAGGGCCATCAGGAATCCAAAATCTGTTATCATACTGGAAATTCACTCTTTGAGTGCTGGAGCAATTCATCCAATGCAGCACTGAAAGGGTGTATCTGTTCCTGTGTAACTGAGGAAAGAGCTGGACTATAAGTCTATTCTTAAACTTGTAGCAAATATGGTGGGCATATCTCATGGTTCGGATCTAAAAAACACATTTAATATAGACATACATGATTTAAAAAAAAATAAAAACAGCTCAAGGCAGGAATAAAACTGTCATTTTATTTAAACCCATATATTCTGTTATGTTCCATCATTTCTATATATATGTATAAACTATCACAAATATAGTGTATATACATGATATATTATTATCCATGTATATACAAATTACCCCCACTAACAGGCACATTAATTTTGGTTTAATTCCATATTACTGTGAATACCACTTAAAGTATCCATATTCATACTTTTAGTAGTCACAATATATTTCAACATGATTGTACCTCTTTAAATACTCATATCACTCTATAGGCACTAAAGCACTTTTATAATTTAATAATTATGAATTAAATCCACAGCACAAAAGCTCACTGGCACTTAAATATACTTATGAATTTTCTTTCCTATTTTATTAGTCTGTTTTATGTGCCTATCAAGCTGGAGGGGGAGGAGCTAATGGCCACGCCAACACGCCCCAAGGGCGGTACATATCGGCATGGCCACGGACTACCCCCTCTCACACTATAATCCCCGCCCCCCGACCTGCACGCATGGGAGAGGTGCGGCATGGCCGGGGAGCTAGGGGCATTCCGGGCGGCAGCTAAGTGACGATCACGTGGGTTGTGACGTCACTTCCGCCAACCGCCCGGACGTCACTTCCGCCAACCGCGGAGTGCCGATCACGTGTACACCTGACGTCACTTCCGCCAACCACCTGGAGGCCTGCGGAACACTTCCGCCAACCACTACTGTCCACCAATGAAAATAATAGCAAATAAAGGCACCCACAACCTCCACCAATTAAAGGCACACACACACATTCTTTTATACTTGAAATATGTAAACCACATTGTGATTGGACTAAATGCATTTAGCTCATTAAAGGGGAAGACCCAAGAGACATTTAAAAATGGAAGATTCAGAGGACCCACATTACAGCTGACTGAAGAAGCTCTATTTGAGAGTGAAACGCGTATTGGCCATTTTTAAAGGACTTTTATTGAGGACTTTTTTACACTATTTGTTTTTATATATGATATATTAATACATTTGTTACTTCATTTTTATACCTTACTCAAGTCCTTTTTTGGAGCCTCCAAGAGAATCTTCATAGGGGTAGTGCCATCCCCATTCAAATTGGCACAAAGTCTATATACCTAGAGCCAGGACCCACAGGCTCAGGACCAGGTGAGCACCACATTTATTAAGCTATATGTGTGCTTTTATGACCGCAATCTACACATTGGTTCGCTCTCCCTCTGTTTTTTGTCTTTGAGAATTACTCCAAATCGAAGTAGAAGGGTGGTGCTACCATTATAAGCACATAAGTCTTCATATGGAGCCAGTGTTTTCCATATACAGGCTCCTTGAAATGTGAGTGCACCAGCCATTAAAATTCCATCATTATTATTGCATTGCCACTTTATATACCATCTGCACTATATTGTATTTTTCTGTATTTCTTTACATGTATTTTCTACTGTACTATGATACAAAATAACGTTTGGTAAGATATATATGTGTTTGAGCGCTCCACTTATAGGTGTAGGTCTCTGTTACTTACACCATACTTAAAGCTCTTCAAATGGTTTATATTTTGAAAACAATTTTGATAATTTTTAAAATATATTAATATTTTATATATATATATATATATATGTGTGTGTGTTTTTTAAAATTAGTTTTAATAGCTCCAAAAATATTAAATAATTTCAAAAGATTATCTCAAAAATATTAAATCCAGGCAAATAGCTGCTCACAAAGATGCCAACCACTCTCAGACTAGCTGTTCCAGTCTGCCATCATATATCAACCATAGTGTTAGTAAAGATGCCCACCCTGATTGGTCATGTGTACTTTACCCTGTTATTGACCTTAGCAGAAGAGAGAAACGGACAGCCTGTACAGTGTATTAACTGTTACTTTGTGCTATGCCAGACACATTTCTATGAAATTTATGAGATTAATGTCTGCCGTGTGAACTGTTTACTTACATTAATATGTATTTGACATATATATATATATATAAAAAAAATATATATTTTTTTTTATTGTGTGTGTCTTTATTTAATTATTTAATTTTTTTGATATGGCTAAAAACGCTTTAATGCTTAAAGGTTTTAATGTCCTACAGTTAACACATGTTTTACATATATGATGTATAGGGAAATAAGCTGATATTAACTTCTTTGCTCAAGGCAAAAGACTGATGTTGTTTTGAGTGTTAACCGGTAACGACAGGGTTGGAAACTGGTCCCTAAGTAGCAATAAGCAGCTCCCATAGAGAATAATTGAAACTGTTATCTGCTACTTAGTGACTGAGTTTAAGTAATGGCAATCAGTAACTCCCCTGTGGCTGCTGGTGATATTTTGCATTCAGTTAACAGCCACTTCTTGCTAACAATATAAAACACACGTCAGCATATAACGACTGGTTGGTAAAAGCACCGAAAACCATGGAAATAATTTTGTGTGTGAATATTTGTATTTCAGCGCGTTCTAATTCAGATGTATCTCATGATGGGTAAAAGTATATACTTGTTTACTGGTATCCACCAAACAGAAATAAATGACATTATATTTACTTTAAATTTGGAAGTGATAGACTGTATTACTGTATGTTATTAAACCCTAAAGGATGGAGGCAATTGTTCTACTCAAAACGCAACCGGGAATTGGTGCTATAAGTCTGTTAAACCATAATTTACCATTTTTATACTAAGTGCACCCGCACTTATTATATATATCATTTTGATCAGGAGAAACAGGGCTTCCATTTAATTTTCATTTAATATTTATGTATGAAACATAATTTAATATGAATAAAATCTATACAAAAGGAGAAATTAAGAAATTACATTTTCTTTGTTCTGTTTGGCAATTTAACTGTGAATGTCATAATACTGTTAGATTTTACTGCAATAAAACACATATATTTGTGTTCAGAGATGTCTCACAGGTACAACAGTAGCCCCCAGGCACACATTTTATGGGTTTGTAAAGTTACAGGGTCAAATATAGGGCGTTCCCCTTTTCAGATTTTACACACTGAAAATTGCCAGATTGGTTTGCTGGGCCTATGTTGCTTTTGAGACTATTTGGCAGCCCAAGAATAGGAATAAACCCCATCATGGTACACCATTTGGAAAGGTAGACAACCCGAGGTATTCAAAATGGGGTATGTCCAGTCTTTTCTACTAGCCACTTAGGCACAATCCCTAGCCAAAGTTAACGTTCAAATTTGTTTTTTATTTGCATTTTTCTCACTCAAAAACTGCACATTCACTGATGAGATCATAGTCATCATATATTTTACTGTTTTAAAACACTCATATTTGTTTGGTGAAGTCTTTTGTGTACAACATTACCACCCACTTCCATATAAAGGTTTTATGGTGTTTTGGAAAGTTACAGCATCAAATATAAGGCTTGTCCATTGCAGTTTTTACACACAACTGAAATTTTCAAGATTGGTTATGTTGCCTTTGGGTCCATAAGGCAGCTCTGGAATGAGAATTACCACCATCATAGCACAACATTTGCAAAAGCAGACAACCAAGGTATTCAAAATGGGTTATGTCTATTCCTTTTTTTTTTTTTTTTTTTTTTCAAATACTTTATTGTGTAACAGTACAGGTTATAAATTCCTGAGTACAGTGTCATGACAGAATAACAATAAATTATAAAACACTTGGGTAACTATCACCTTTCCAGTGGGGGTTCAAGGATCCAGTGCCCACCTCGGAGATCTGGTGTAGTTCTGCGGGTATACAGAAATATCAGGTTCTAATTACTTTCTATACCCTAGTACATAGACATTCTCCTGGAGTCGTAGGATAGGATAGGTTAAACAACCTCATCTGTTTCCTAGTGCGGGTGGACTTTAGTTCATGTCCGTCGGGCACCCCTACCAGACCCTACTGGTGTCTAGCACCCTGTATGGTATGGAGATATTGGGTGGTAAAATTGCTATTCACAGTCGATTCTCTAGGACCCACAGTCGGTATCCCATACTGGTACGTCCCCTCACCATGGTCATAGTCAGGAAGAGGGCTAGTATGCCCATGTCGGGGCCCCCAACTTAGCTTAGAGCTTTGTGCCCATCTCGGGAGGTGATATCTATAACTTGTAGCGGGATGGGGGGAGAGGAGGGGTAATGAGGTGGGGCTGTGCAGTTGGGTGACAGCTTTGTCTCTTGGTCAATATGTACGTTGGGATTGGTTTCGTTTTCTAATCTTAGAAGGTCTGAGGGGAGTCAGGTACATGCGTTTGATGTCTTTGTCCATGGAGGTCTTGTGTCTGTATTTACTTGTGTAGGAATTTCTCCCATGGCTCCCATACTTCTCTGAAGAGTGCATGTTTGTGAAAGATGGATGCATGTATCTCTGCCATGGTCCTGATTGATTCTACCTTAGCAATCCATTCCCTGATTGATGGAGCTGCGGAATTTTTCCACCTAACTGGTATGAGTAGGTTCGCAGCAGTTATGAGGTGGGTGAGGAGGAGTCGTTGAGGTTTCATAAGGGGGTGTGGGAATATCAGGAATAATAGTGTGAGTGGGGTGTGTGGTATTTGGACATTCATTATCGTTAAGAGTAATTTCTCTATGTTGTTCCAGAACTTCTGGATTAGTGGGCAGCACCACAAGGTGTGTGCCAGGGAGGCCCCTGGTTTGGAGCACTTCCAACACAAGTCAGGCGTGTTGGGGAAGAGATTATGAATTTTGGATGGGGAGTAATGCCATCTAGATACTTTCTTGTAATTGCCTTCCTGTATAGTGGTGCCAATGGAGGTTTTGTGTTTCTGTGTAAAGATACTTTTCCATTGTGTAGGCAAGATTTGGATGTCCAGGTCTACGGACAACGAGTCTGTGTAACGGGGTAGGGGAGTCTATAAAATGTTGATATTTGTTTAGTTTTGAAGTTTTTCACCTTACAGTGGATCTCAAAATCACATAGAGGGTGTGATCCCCTATAGAGGATGGGATTGGCTTTGATAAAGTGTGTTATTTGTACGTAAAGGAGCGTTTGCATAGCTGTAGGGGTATCCTGCCGGACTATGCGCTGTAGTGGTTTTACAGAGTGGCCTTCCAGTATAGTGCTCAGTGTGAGGTGCGCCTCGTCGGTTGTGTTTTGGAGGTTTTGGTAAGGTCCTGTCTGCAGTCTCGGTTGGAATAAGGGGTTATGAGTGATGGGAACTAGGGGGGATGGGTGTGGAGAGAGATCCTCCACCCACCGTATTTGTATCCATGTCTGGAGTGTGGGGATGATGGTGGGGTGTGTAGCGTGATCTGGTATCAGCATCGCTGATCTCATTGTTTGCCATGGTGCTATGTGTAGAGGGACACTAAATATTGAGCTTTCTAACATAGTCCACTGTTTAGTGGGGGGATGGATAGACCATTTGTAGATTCGAGATAGCATGACAGATTCGTAGTATTTCTCTATGTGAGGCATCCCCGGTCCACCTGCGGACTTGATTCTAGTGAGAGTGTCATATGGAATCCTAGGTTGTTTGTGTGCCCATACAAAAGTGGTGAACATTCTCTTGAGTTTGGCAAAGAAGGGTTTGGGTATGGCTATGGGTAGTGTCTGGAGCAGGTATAAGATCTTGGGGAGGGTGTTCATTTTGAGTATGTTAATTCTGCTTAGCCATGAGTGTTGTGTCAAAAGGTCCTTGGATATGGCTTGGGTAAGCGGTTCAAAGTTAAGATCAAATGTAGAATCTAGGTGTATTGGGAGTTTTACCCCTAAGTATGTTATCGCTGTGTCAGCCCATGTGAATTGGAACTTTTGTTGTAGAGAGGAGCGCATTTGGTGGGTCATGCAGAGTGGGAGAATTTTGCTTTTCGAGAAATTCACCTTGAAATTTGATAGTGTTTGGTATTGGGATATTTCCTCCAAAAGAGGGGGTAGTGAGACATCTGGTGACTGTATGGTGAAGAGGTCATCCGTGAATGCCGCTATTTTGCATTCCGTCTGTTGTAGATTATGTAGTCCATTCTGCAACCTACTGACCTGATTGCGTATTATTTCTGTGGTTGTGGTGTCTGGCCGGTACAGCTTCGGAACCTCGGTTGTGTTATAGAGCGGTCTTATTTTGTGGTTCAACAGAGTGGAGAGGGATGTAGGTGGCACAGCACAGGCCTTATTTCTTAGCTGCTTGGATGTGTATATGTTTTCTAGTTCCTAGTGGCCTGTGAGATTTTGGGACTTGTCTGGGAAGGCCATCCTCCGCTTCATAGGAGATTGTTGCCAGCATGTGCGTTCTGGCTGTCCCAGCATGTTCGGGGTGGGGATGGGGCCGTACCAATCTTGGATCCTCCGATAGGTCAAGGTCTCGGATAAACAGTGGCATATCAACAATCGAAGAGATGGTGCGTGGAGCGCCCATGTATGTTGCGGTAAGGGAGAAGGGGAAGCCCCACCGATATAGAATATTTCTAGGGGGGAGTTGATCCATGATGGGCCTCAAGGCCCTCCGGGCCTGTAGTGTTAGCCACGAGAGGTCTCGGTATATCACAATGGTCGCATTGTAGAATAAAAGTGGTTGTTGTGACTGTCTCAGCACGTCGAGTATTTCGGACTTGCACTCAAAATAGTGGAGTCTGCACACCACGTCTCCGGGGAGGTCTGAGTGAGCCCCCCTTGGGTGTAGGGCTCTATGCACTCTGTCGAATATTACTGGGGTGTCTGCGGGCCTGTTCAGTAGAAAGTTGAATAATTCCTGCAGTATGACCTTAAGGTTTTCCCGCTCTGCTTCAGGGAGGCCTTTTACTCTTAGGTTGTTGCGGTGCCCCCTGTTGTCTAGATTATCCAGCGAGCGCTGCATGGCTGAATAGTGATCCGTGTGTGAGTCAACCGTCTTTTAATTTATCTGCGCCTGCATCGTGTCTCTATCATCCTCCAGAGCTGTGACCCTTTGTGCTGTCTGTCGGAAGTCTGCACTTATGGCTTCTAATTTAGCCTGGAAGGATGTCTCCAAGTTGTGCAGCATATGGGCCAGGTGTTGTTTGGAGGGTAGAGCTCGGAGCATGTCCCTAATATCTCCGTCAGTGGAGTGCATTGTGCCTTCCGACCCCAAGGGACTGGATGGTGGTGATGAGGCCTGAGGTGAGTCCTGTGCTGGAGTGAGACCTACTGGATCGAGTGGGTGTTTCGCTGTATCTCTAAAATATTTTGTTAGCGCCCCCTTTTTTCCGGCAGGAGTCTTGCACGATGTTTGTTGGGTAGCTTTGAGGTTTGCCATTGTGAGTTTTAATGCCCAGTGTTTTAGGATTCACTTTCCTAGGCAGAGGAGCTCTTCTAGCACACGTCCATGCGGCTTGGCAGTCAGCAACGCCCCTTGTCTATTCTTTTTTTAATTGACACTTTGTCACAAACTTTAGCCAAAGTTAGCGTATATATATATATATATATATATATATTTATTTTTTTTATTTTTTTTCATTTTAAACACAAAAGCTGCACTTTTACTGTTATCATCCTCTGACACATTTTTCTGTTTTTAAACACCCATTTGTGTTCTGTGAAGTCTCCTGAGTACAACAGTATCCCCATGTACTCATTTTATGGTGTTTTGGAAGGTACAGGGTCACTATAGGGCTTGCCTATTTCACTTTCCAGATCGGTCTATGTTGCCTTTGAGACCATATGGCAGCCCAGGAATGAGAATTACCCACATCATGGCATACTATTTGCAAAAGTAGACAACCCAGGGTATTCAAAATGTTCAGCCTTTTTTAGTAGCCATTTAGTCACAAACCCTGGCCGAATTTACATAGAAAGATAGAATGTAACGGCAGATAAGAACCATTTGGCCCATCTAGTCTGCCCAATTTTCTAAATACTTTCATTAGTCTGTGACCGTATCTTATATCTAGAATATCCTTATGGCTATCCCACGCATGCTTAAACTTCCTCACTGTGTTAACCTTTTGTAACGGACCGTTTTGCCCAAAAGACGTTAAAAACCGTTTAGGCAATATTCCCCTTTTTCAGCTGCACCGACAGCTACTGCAAGCGCCAATCTCCTGAACTGCAAACCCACAAATTCACCAACTCCCGAACTGGAGACACATGAATAGCTGCTAGCAGACGAACAGGAAAAGCTCCCAAGCGGCTTACACTCCTGGCAATCAGTCTCTAACAGCATACAGTAAATCCTCCCCCAATAATGAGACGACACTTCACTTTGAGGGTTAAGCAGGAACTGATTTACTGGGGCTAACTGCCCGGCTTTTATGCAGGTCTCCCACCTGGTGGACACTCCCCTAGGGGACCAAATGGGAGACTGGGACACAAAGGGTAAAAGGACCAATCACAGACTTACACATTTCAACCATCCCACAATGCAACCCAATCCCTCCTCTCTGCTCTGGAGATAATTGAGAAGTAATTCAATTTTCTCCAAATACAGAGGCAAAACTCCATTAACTACATGGCAGAAAACAAACAGTAAAAGACATAAAATTACCTACAGTTACATTCAGTACATAAAACATATACGTTCTACATATCCCCAGAAAGCTCAGGTCCTACGCACATTATTAAGCGAATGGCGCTCAGACCACACAAATACAGTTTAATCGCCATGGAGCCAAAGTCTTTACACAGTCAGTTTCATGCGAATGGGCTCCATGGGATTCCTATCTGGGGTACAACACACTCAAACAAAACTACCGAACACCGGGCCGTTCATGCACTTTCACCGAACAAGAAGGGAGGTCGGCTGCTTCAGCAGTGTTCGCGCAAAACTGTGTCCGATTTCAGTTCCATGAATTAAGTGTTCAACACTGCTGTGCATTCGCATGTTTAAAATGGCCGCGACCTCGTGTTCGTGATACGAATGGCGGCCACCCAGCATTCATCAATTAAGCTGCGGTTAACTGCAGCTTCAGGGAGGTTAATTGCCGGCACACTCAAGCTCCCAGGTGGTCTATTCATTGAATCTACCGAACACCCGGCAGAAAAGCACGAATGAGTCTTTTCTGCAGGGAAAAAGATGTATTTTAACATGGGGCCATAGTCCAAAGGCAGCAGACGAGCAACCAGGTTTCTCCAGTGTACAGTGGCGAGGTTGGTTTCGCCACACATTTACCACTTCAGCTGTAAGGCTGTTCCATGCATCCACTGCCCTCTCAAAGAAAGTGGCTCAGACAAATTTATAAAATGGTCCACACCTAAAAGGGATTTTTTTCAGTGAAAAATTACCTAGGAAATTGATTCATAGTAAATGCACAATTAAAAAGGCACTCTTATGACTATAATCATTTTATCTGATTATCTTGGTTGGGACAGCATTAAGTGCCTGGATGCCCTTAATGCTATCCTGCTATTCAACATTAAACCATTTTCAAGTAGTGTAACACTGAATAGGACTGTTCATCTGGAAAACTGGGCAAAGGATCTCCCCTGCCGGCCCATGCAGAGTGTGTGCCAGCCACGCTTCTTATATTCACGGCTGGCCTGGTGGGGAGATCAGTCATGTAAGGTAGGAGGAGGGAGTCTGCAATATGTACCTCAGCCTGGTGCAGAGTATTCCTCAACTGTGCTACTCAGAACAGTGCTTGAGCTAGCAAAAACAGGGAGCTTAGCCTGTATCCATAGGAGGGGCAGGTCTAGAGACCCCAGTCACAATAGTACCATCAAAACTTTCAGTGTCCTGTGCAAAGGTAAGAAGAAGGGAGGGGGGGAATAATAAACTTGTTTCTCCAACTATTTAATTAAAAAAAAATGTTATACTCATTTACCAAGTTATTTCATTGCACCCCTCTCAACAACCACCCCCCTACACACACACACAGTACAGGCCCCAACCCATCACACACTGCACCCTTCTCAAATACTGCATCCCCTGTAGACACAGTACACCCCTGACACAGACGGTACAATCCCATATACCTCCTATGGATCTCTTTGGAACATGCTAACACCCCTACAGACACAGAATGCACCACCTACACACATGCACAAAATCCCTGAAACACAGAGTACATCCCATATTCACTCTATGCTATGGGTCCCTTACGAATACGCCGGATCCCCTACAGACACACACTGCACCACCTACATATACACACAATATCCCTGACACAGTTCACTCTACACATATGCAATACCATAATTAGCTACCGAACGCATGCACAGTACTCTCTCCTGGTCTTTTTGGCCTCTAGTATCCCATTTATGGAGACACCAGAGACAAGTCACAAGCAAACACAGCACTGTGCATTACACAGGGCCTACCTCCTATGCAGATGCATTTTTGTTTAGCAGAGCTCTGCGCATGGGCTGCGTGGGAAGGGCACTGAACTAACATGCTCACTTTGGGGGATGTGCTTGTCATTGTTGATGACACAACATGCCCCGTATTTGGTTCCACCCCCTACTAGAGGGTCTTTCTGATTAGAAAATGCCCAGGCCAAATTTATTTTCTGGTATGGCCATGCTGCTCAGCATATGACTCCCTCATTAGCCCAAGGAGTACACATGGGACCCATTTTTAGCAATACACTTTAAACATGGTTTAACAATGAATGGAAGGGCATGCCAGGGGACACTATAACCACTTAACAAAGATGAAACACTTACAGTGCCTGCATTGTCCCATTAATAACAAGAGAAAGAGCACATTGGCAGAATCTTCTGAAATGAATCAATGAGCACAGCTGAATGATGAAGTAATACAAAGAGCTCTTGTGATTGGATCTGATCTCCCAGTTCAGGGGTAGACAACCTTAGGTACTCCTGAGTTTGTGAACTACATCTCCCATAATGCTGGCAAAGAACCAGGGGCAATGTAGTCTACAACATGTGGACTGCTAAAGATTGTCCTTTGCCAACTCAGCTTGCAGGGCAAGCACACGGCAACTGTAACCATTATATTTACTTTTCAGTTATATTTGAATAGCAAGTTGCTGAAACCTGTGTCTGATCACTCCTGCGTTATTCCTGGGAGACACCGACAATATCTAAAACTAATAGTAGAGACGTACTGGATACCGCACTAACCAAATAACCCAAGTGCTCTGAATCTAGGACTGCCCTGGCCTCCCTTCCAAGATATGCAGAATAAATAACTATTCAGGCACTCTGGGATAACAAAAATAGCAGCTTTATTGGAGCCAAAGCAGAATCTTTTTGAACCTACCGGGTCTTTATTAAGCTTGATAAAGACCCGGTAGGGTCAAAAGGTTGCTGCTTTTGCCCTAATAAAGCTGCTATTTTTGTTACCCTGGAGTGCCTGAACAGTTTTTTATTCAGAGTGTCCAAAACTAAGACCATGATAACTTCCTGAGCATCCTCTGCTATAATTGACCTTACGCAGCTTACAAAAGATCCACGAGCAGCTCAAAATGTTTACAGACATTCAAACTCTCCACTTCACTCAAGGACCTACAGTCCTCAAGCCAGTCATTCAGAAGGACTAATGCCAGGAGGTCAGCCATCGTAAGTACTAAGCTACCTGGATGACTCTACATCCATCTATACAACAAAATAAAACTAACCGACTGCTAGACTCAATACTAATTATGAGTGCAGCATGCTTAACTGCTTTTTATAGTTCACAATATATCAGAACGTCATATATACAGATGTAGGTGTTCTCACTCCTTTAGTCGTAAACCACAAATTCATACTTTTCATATGCTATATGCCTCACTACATGCGGTATTAATACTCTAATTCCACTCTATAAACTGGAAACATTTTTGATGCTTCCTTCATTCTGCATGTGATAAACTGCTCCACTTGCAATGCTTGCTTTTTGCATTAAATCAGAAATTCAATATGAATAATAAAACCCACAGGAGTGGAGTTTTACTGCATCCTAATCAATTTGAAGTTTATTTGCCTGGAAGGACTAGAACAGATTTTGCTATTTCTTTCTGTTCTGAAGTTTTATGAGCAATTTCTCTGGCTCAAACTTATTTTTTTATTTATTTATTTTATTTTTTTAAGTCTTCAGTTAAATTATTTTCAAGAAGCTAAAAGAGACTAAGCAAGAAAGTTTTAATAATCAATTTGTCCAAAAATAAGAATAGAATGGACATAGATTATTAAAAATATTTAGTTCTGATTTATACAATAAAAAATTGTTGTGTTGCGCCAAACAGAGTTGGAGATGTGTTTAATATTTTTTGTAAACTAAACCTGATTTACTGTTTAGTGAAAAAAAAACACTGGTATATAGATAATCTGGGAGAAATCCTAATCTGTATTGTTTTAAATGTAAAAAATCCTTTATTTTGCTTTAGACTAATCTTCCAGTTTAAATGGATGACCTATGTACAGTGATTTTTATAATCAGATTTCCAGATAATGGCCCTGAATATATTTGTATAATATTATCATATCACCTGTTAACCTAAACTAACCTAAAAAATCCTTTATTTTGCTTTAGACTAATCTTCCAGTTTAAATGGATGACCTATGTACAGTGATTTTTATAATCAGATTTCCAGATAATGGCCCTGAATATATTTGTATAATATTATCATATCACCTGTTAACCTAAACTAACCTAAAAGCTTCTACTCTCCTTGTTAATTTTGCAGCCTGACTGTGCACCTTTTCTAGTGCCATTTATCATTCTTTAGAACTAGTGATGTCGCGAACCCGAAATTTTCGGTTCGCGAACGGCGAACGCGAACTTCCGCAAATGTTCGCGAACCGGCGAACCGCCCGAAACGCCATTGACTTCAATGGGAGGCGAATTTTAAAACACACAGGGACTCTTTCTGGCCACAATAGGGATGGAAAAGTTGTTTCAAGGGGACTAACACCTGGACTGTGGCATGCCCGGAGGGGGATCCATGGCAAAACTCCATGGAAAATTACACAGTTGATACAGAGTCTGGTTTTAATCCATAAAGGGCAGAAATCACCTAACATTCCTAAATCACAATCAATATGGATTGACACCTGACATATG
Source organism: Pelobates cultripes (assembly GCA_933207985.1). NCBI lineage: Eukaryota > Metazoa > Chordata > Amphibia > Anura > Pelobatidae > Pelobates > Pelobates cultripes. Next base: position 316,574,064 of record OW240915.1, read on the forward strand.
ACATGTTGACACCTTGACATATAGATTGACACCTGTCCTCAGAGCCCCTGATGCACACGGACACAGAGCAGAATAGAGACTGGTCCCCCTACATAGGGTCACTTGGCAGATATGGATTGACACCTGTCCTAAGGATCCCTGATACACACTGGCACAGAGCAGAATAGGGACTGTTCCCCCTACATCGGGTCACTTGGCAGATATGGATTGACACCTTGTTACAAACTGCTATTTGTAACGGGGCCTTTAAATGGCAAATTGCCCTGTTTCCCTGGGTTGTGGAGAAGCCTCTTTGCCAGCCTCCTCCCGCATGACTATGGCCCCTGGGAGATTGTGAAAATGTATGCACTTTTATTTGGTGTGTATGGCCTTTAAGACTGTCAGTGGGCATATTGGGGCTTATGGACTCTTTATGTGACTGGTGCTGGCCCTTTAAACACCTTTTTGGGACATCAGGAAGATTGGGACACTGCCCCTTTAAGGCCGTGTCCCCAGACTTGTTGGGGACACTGCCCCTTTAAGACGGTGTCCCCTGTGTCCCCAGACCTGGTGCAAGCCCTTTGTGCCTGCCTTGCTATTTCCCACTTGGTTCAGTAAATGGGAAATTATTTCAGCTGCAGAGACTAAGTCCCATTCGGCGATGGGACTTAGTCTTTTTTTCAGCCGTTTTTTTCTGCCTTATTTCAGCTGCAGAGACTAAGT
>OW240915.1:316574865-316594708 GCA_933207985.1 Pelobates cultripes
TCCTCTAGTGGTGTCTACCAGACAGCCACTAGAGGGACTTCTAGAATTGAAACAGACTTTTAGTCCGTTATCTGACGCTGGACCTCCAGCGTCTGATTTTCCCCATAGGAAAGCATTAAATAATGCTTTCCTGTAGGGAGATCCGCATGCATTAGGTCTCCCCCGCCAGGTTAGTGACTGAAGGGGTTATTAACCCATTTGGTGCCGCGGGAGAGGGCCTTGATAGAAGGGGAAGCTACAGTGCCTGGAGAAAGAGTTTTTTTTTTCCTGGCACTATAGGTTTCCTTTAATACACAGTCATACATTGCTGTTTCTCCTTGGCAATGAAGGATACTTGTATAATTTCAGCACAGCAACCCATAGCCTTCATTCCAACCTTTCATCAATGTTCAAAGTACATTATATTCCAGTTTCTCAAATAAATTTTCATCTGTATGCACATACAGAGTCATTCACTTTCGATTTAAAATAAAAAAATATATATTTTAAACTTTTTTAAAAAGTTTTGAAACTTTTAAATGAGCTATCTACAAAAAAATATTGTAGACTTTATTGTTGACTTCTGTAGATAAATTATTTGAAAAGTTTATGCAAAAATATTAAATTAATTTAAAAAAGATTATCCAAAAATATTAAACTGAGTAGATGGTTAGTGTTTGTCTTATTCTGCTAAACCTAGTTCAAGTTGATTTCAGAAAACAGTGATGTTGAAGATGTAGATATAAAACCCACAAAATATGCCTACCTGTATATTATAATGCCAGTGAGGATCAGTATTTGAAATTTAGTCCTGTTGGATACAAACAGCCAGAGATGTGTGATGAGTTAAGAGTAAAAAAAAAAAGATAAGCATTGTTTTGGGGCAATGCAAACAAGAGATCAACCATTAAACAATGGACTGTAGTTAATGTGAAATGCAAGTTATTGAGATGAAAAATAATGAGTTCATGAATGCCTAATTTGACTTTTTTTTTTTTTTTTTAGAAACTGATTAGTTTAACAGTGATTAATGAAGAACGGTTCCTTTCACTATTGTGTCACATTTAAAAAAAAACCTAAAAACTAAAAATGAGCTATTAGTTGTGATTTTTTTTTAAATATCTGCACTACAGATAAAAGCCAGTTCTGAGGAAGTCAGACATTTGAAAACAATAAAGTCCCATGATTCCATGTGTGTAAAAAACAAACAAACAAAAAAACTATACAAAGTAAATAGAAGAACTATAAGCACCTCAGTAAGATGATGTAATTGATTAACATAGAGTACCATAAGATAAGCTGTTATCTATTTCCCTCGGAGGCACTCTTGGTCCTTCAATAGCTGCAATAGTCCATAATGGCAGGGGTGGGGGGAGGGGGGAGGGGAGAAAAGGCACTAACCCTAACAAAAATGTGACAATTCCTATTTAAAATATTCAATTAAAGCAGTTTTATTTTATTTTTCAATTAATTTTTTTTGAAAGCTGGGAATATTGGGTTACCATAGGCAAACATTCAGATAAAATAGACCTGCATAAAACATATCATTTTTTCATTGAACAATTAAAATAAAACTAAACAAATAAAAAAAAAAATAGAATAAAATGAACATTTGAATATCTTCTAAGGGTCCCCTACCTAGTGGAGTCAGAACATGTTGACCTATTTATATAATAAAAGTCTACATCTAACAATTAGATAAAGCAGTTTTATTAGGTTTTTGAAAGTGGAATTTAGACTGAATAGCAGTATTGGTGAGAAAGAAAGAGCTTTTTTTAGGACAGGAGTCATAATTGCATACTTGAAGAAAGTAAACTAATTTAACAGAATAAAGTGAGACTGATTGTTGTAAGTTATGGAATACAAGTCGATGAAAGAGGACTTGAAAGGCCAAAGGAGATCGGGCTGGGGGGGGAGGAGAGGCATTCTGTCACGTCTTGTTCCGTTCTGTGCAGATTTCTGGCCTTGGCTTTTGGTATCCAGTACTCTTTTTACAATTCTTCTTTAGTTTTTCTGGTTTTCTATTCTGTGTCTGGTTTTCTTTATGCTGGGTTTTCTGGGTTAATTCCTTTATTCCGTTCCTGGAATTCCCAGACTCCTGGATTCCTTTAAAAGTTTTTTTTTTTTTTTGCCACGCCCATTCCTTTGCCATTAAACTTTTTGTTTCAGTCTGTTCCTACTAGCAGTGATCTCATCTACTCTGCTCCTTTCTTTGCTGGTAAGTACTGTGTGTGTTTAATTGTTGTTTATTTAGTCATGCATATCTAGGCAGTTAGGACCCACCGTAATTGGAGTACTTTGGCGCAGTGGTGGGCTGCATACATCTTGGCCATTTATGTATGTCTAAATCTCCAATGTGTATTACAAATATAGTACTTAGTTATGTCTCCTCTTGTTTTGCCTTGTATCTCTTGTCTTGCTTTATTTTTGTCTTGTATTCCCAGTTCATGTACAGTCCTGTCCTGTCCTGCCCATGCCCTGTTCATGTTTCCCTCATTTGTTGTGTACATGTTCTGGGTTCTGCTTTCTGTCCTGCTCTGGTTCTGGGTTCTTCTAGTCTTGTCTTGTTATCTTGTTTGGTGCCTATTCTAGTATTGCCTTATTTTCCAGTACTGGATACTAATCTGCTTATTATCAGCTCCTAGCTTCCACTAAGCTGCATCAGGGCTCTGGTATATGGCCGTACAAACCCTGTTGCTCAACACTAGAGGGCGTGTGGTTACCCTGCACCAGACCCTGATTGTCCATTTCCATGCTGAGACTCCCATCATCCTCATCAGGCACACAGGGGTCCTGGTCTTCGGACCGACACCCTTGACACATACCTTCCTGAAAAGGGCGGATTAGCACATCACTGCTGTAAACTATATAGTAAAATGGGGTGGATATTCTGTGATAAAAGGCGCTTATGGTAGAATACAATACAGTACAGGAAAATGTGATAGCAGCTTCCACACTAAAGTAGGAACTCTCCAACCTACTAGAAATGTTAACACACTGCTGTAAACTGCCTTTTTAAATTTGCTTGTGCATATCAAAGCCTTGAAACATGTTTACACTATTATATATTATATGTATTCTAAGTGTGCAATAACACTGGAACACAAAAAAAAAAAAAATGCTACCACCGTACTGATTTGCTAACACTAAAATAGTGGAGATTCATCTTCTGACTATAACTGAAAACCTGTGTAAAACAAGATTTTCCTCTAATTAGGAAGTAGGATGAAATTTAAATGCTCCCTCATTAGTAAGAGGGGAGAACAAGCTTAGGGCAGTAGAAGAAACTGTGTTATTGGTAAGACGAGTCCGTAAAAAGGATATGCAGAAGGAGTTTAGAGTTACGTATTTTCTTATTTGATCATTAGAAGGTTGGTTGAAAATTTGTTAGCCATATAATTAATGGGTGATGGGGTAGTGAGCTATAAGATAAAGACATTTGAGGTTGTGAGAAAATGTTTATGCTGATAATTTGCTTAATTAGGCTGCAGCTAGAAAATGTCTTCCGTCGAATAATAGAACTTAGAAACGCAAAATTTTATTTAGCAACTTTTTTTTTCACTATTTAATTTAAAGTTTTGAGGTGAACTTCCAAATACTGTTAAATTAGTTAGTTCTAATTGGTTTTGGAGACATTAGGCGTAGATAGATTGGAATGAAATGATCTTTTATGCGTAGCTTCGTTTTCTCTTATTTTGCAATTTATTCAAATGTTCTTGAGAGATTAAATTCTGCTCCTGTGTGACCTTAATCAATGTAAAACTAAACAATCACTTGGATATTGGTTTCTCTTAATTGGAACAATAATAACAACGAGAAATAATGGAAAATGTTCTTTAACAAGTCTTTTTTCCATCTATATGTACAGTATTATCCTTATAGTCTAATGATGCATTACAATTCTTTTTAGCTCCCACTGTGAAAACATCATATGAGAAAATATTCTTCGGATGTTTAATGACTGATAAAACCTTTATTTATCATCATAAATATCACTTTAGTTATGCTTCAACTAATTCAATAGTATATAAACCAATTCAAAATATTGTCATAGTCTCTCTTTATCTTTTTGTTTGTCAAAATAATGTAATAAACTATGATTTATTGAAACTTTTCCATTTATACTTTCACGAAAGCACAAAGCTTATTTGCAAAAAAAAATTAAATAAAAAATGAAATGATGTTTAGTTAAATTAGTGCTCATTTCCAACTTTTCCCTAAAAAACTGTCACTATTGACCCATTAAAGGTGGAGGCAATTGTTCAAGTTCAGACCAAAACCAAAGCAAATCATACAATTTGAGCCATATGGCTGTTCAAACATAATTTGCCTCTTTCATATTAAGGGCACCCACACATAATGCATATAATTTGTTTAGGAGAAACAGGGCTTTCATGTCATATCTTATATTTATATATGAAATAATTTAATATGAATACAAAATTAAAAAAATGTGAGAATTGGATATTTGTATGCTGTGATGTCCCACAAGTACAATGATGCCCCCTCATGTAGAGGTTTCATGATGTTTTGGAAACTTACATGGTAATATAAAAAGCTTGCCCATTTCAGTTTTTGCACAGATTGGTTGCTGAACCTTGGTTTCCTTTGAGACTGTATGGCAGCCCACGAATGAAAATTACCCCCATCATGGCATACCATTTGCAAAAATAGCTAACCCAGGCTATTCAAAATGGATTATGTCTAGCATTTTTTAGTAATCACAAATCATGGCCAAACCTAGTGTTCATATTTGCCTTTCGCATTTTTCACACAAAATCTACACTTTCACTGATGATATAGTTGTAATGTATTTTACTGCTGTACAGCACTCATATTTGTGTTCAGCTATGTCTCACAAGTACAACAGTAGCTCAGTTATACAGGTTTTATGAGGTTTTGGAAAGTTACATGGTCAAATATACCCCCATCTCTGCATACCATTTGCAAAAGTAGACAGCCCAGGGAATTCAAAATGGGACGAGTACAAAAACTTAGTACACCTTATGATTCAATAGCTTGTAGAATCACCTTTAGCAGCAATAACTTAAAGTAATTGTTTTCTGTTTGACTTTATCAGTCTCTCAATTCGTTGTGGAGGAATTTTTGCCCACTCTTCTTTATAATGTTGTTTCAGTTCATTGAGCTTTGCTGGCATTTGTTTATGCCCAGCTCTCTTAAGGTCCAGCCACAGCATTTTAATCGGGTTGAGATCTGGACCTTGACTGGGCCATTGCAACACCTTTTTCAGCACTACGGCTATACATTTGCTGGTGTGCTAGGGATTATTGTCCGGTTGCAAGACCCAAAATCGGCCAAGCTTTAGCTGTCAGACAGATGGCCTGGCATTTGATTTTAGAATAGTTTCGTATACACTGGAATTCATGGTCAACTCAATGACTTCAAGGTTCCCAGGTCCTGTGGCTGCAAAACAAGCCAAAATCATCACTCCTCCACCACAGTGCTTGACAGTTGGTATGAGGTGTTTGTGCTGAAGGTCTGTGTTTGGTTTTTGCCAAACATGGTGCTGTGCATAATGGCTAAACATCTCCACTTTGGTCTTGTCTGTCCAAAGGACATTGTTCCAGAAGTCTTGTGGTTTGTTTAGATGCAACTTTGCAAACCTAAGCCATGCTGTCATGTTCTTTTTAGAGAGAAGAGGCTTTATCCTGGTAACCCTTCCAAACAAACCATACTGGTTCAGTCTTTTTCTAATTGCATTGTCATAAACCTTAACATTTAACATGCTAATTAAGGCCTTTAGAGTCTTAATGTAACTTGTTTTCTTTTGCAATTTCTCTGAACATTGCACAGTCTGACCTTGAGATAAATTTGATGGGACATCCACTCCCGGGAAGATTTTCAAATGTCTTGAATGTTTCCCACTTTTGAATAAGTTTTCTCACTGTAAAATGATGAACTTTAAAGTGTTTGGAAATGGTCTTATTACCCTTCCCAGTTTGATGGGCAGCCACAATTGCATGGGCAGCCACAGTTGCTTTTCGTTTTTTAGTTATATCTTTCCTCCTTGGCATTGTGTTAACACACACCTGAATGCTCGAGATCAGCAAACTGCTAAAACTTTGACTTTTTAAGAGGTGGTCGTTGAATCAAGGGAATTCAATTAGCAGCACCTGTTGGCTACTTAGCCTCTTAATTCCTATAGAACCAGTAAGGGTGTACTTAGTTTCTCACACATGGCCTCTCAATTTTGGCTTTATGTTTGTTAAATTTGTTCTAATGGTGGATTTCATAAATCGGATGTTTAAACATCCACCAATATTTTATTGAATTAACAGTCTTGTTATATAAAGAAGATTTCTTTCAGTATTCCAATGGTGTGTTTAAAACCAAATGGTGTGTTTCATGGATTTAATAGTCTTGTTGTCTAAAGATAAAGTCGTTTATCACTTAAATGATGTGTTTAACTCATATCAACTCATTTTATTATATCTTAATATACCTCATTTAATATGCCTTGTACATATAAATGCCACAGGCCCCCCCCCCCCCAACACCAACCCTGGCACACCAAGCTTACTCGATACCTCCAAAAATGCTCCAGAACTGCTGAACGCTGTTGGAGAAAGTCTGACTTTCTCCACTATAAATTTATGCTGAGCTCATACAGCTTGGCTCTTTCCTCTGCAAAAGTTAATTACTTTAATACCCTCATAACCACACTCTCCCGCGAACCCAAACGACTATTTCACACATTTAACTCTCTTCTTCGCCCTGCTGTTCCTCCTCCACCTACTAACTTGACTGCCTCAGACTTTGCAACTCACTTCACTGACAAAATCTCTACAATCAGGGAAGAGATCTCTCATATTTCTTCTTCCCCTTACAACACTTCCCCTAACTTCACTCCCTCTGCTGTTCTATGTTCATTCGCACCCGCTACATTGGAAGAGGTTTCTGCTCTGCTCCAGTCCTCCCGCCTCACCACCTGCTCCCTAGATCCAATTCCTTCGCATCTCATCCGTACTCTGTCTTCTTTTCTTTCTCCACCTCACTAAAATTCTCAATCTCTCTCTCTCCTCTGGTATATTTTCATTGCCCTTCAAACATGCAACTGTAACCCCAATTCTAAAGAAGCCCAAACTTGACCCTAACTCCCCATCAAACTATCGTCCTATCACGCTAGTGCCTTTTGCATCCAAGATCCTTGAAAAAATTGTGTATGCGAGATTGACAGACTTCCTCGAGTCCAACTCTCTGCTAGACCCGCTTCAGTCTGGTTTCCGCGCTAAGCACTCTGTGGAAACAGCACTGACCAAAGTATCCAATGATCTACTCGCTGCAAAATCTTGTGGTCACTACTCTATCCTAATTCTCCTTGACCTGTCTGCGGCTTTTGACACTGTTGATCATCAACAGCTTTTTCTCATCCTCCGCAATATCGGTCTACAAGATATTGCTCTCTCCTGGTGCTCCTCCTACCTCTCCCAGCGCTCTTTCAGTGTTTCTTTCTCTGGCTCTGCTTCTTCTCCCCAACTCCTCTCTGTTGGTGTCCCTCAGTCCTTGGTCCCCTACTGTTCTCCATCTATACTGCCTCCCTTGGTAAACTCATTAGCTCCTTTGGCTTCCAATATCATTTCTATGCAGATGACATGCAAATCTACCTGTCCTCTCCTGATCTCTCCCCGTCCCTCTTGACTAGTGTCTCTGACTGCCTCTCTGCTGTTTCTAACTGGATGGCTTCCCACTTCCTTAAACTAAACTTGACCAAAACTGAAATTCTGGTCTTTCCTCCCTCAAGTGTTGTTACTCCTGTGTCTGTCTCCCTCCAAGTCCACGGTGTTACCATCAGCTCCACCACGCAGGCTCACTGCCTAGGTGTTCTCTTTGACTCCGACCTCTCCTTCAAGCCTCATGTTAAATCTATCACCAAATCCTGTCATTTCCATCTCAAAAACATTGCGCGCATCCGCCCCTACTTAACGCCAGATGCGACTAAGGTGTTGGTCCATTCCACTGTCCTCTCTCGCCTTGACTACTGTAATCCGCTTCTCAGGGGTCTTACGTGCTCCCAGCTTGCGCCGTTATAGTCCATACTGAATGCGAGGCTCATCTTCCTGTCCGCCTGCACCTCCCATGCCTCACCCTTCTGTCAGTCCCTACATTGGCTTCCTATAAAATATAGAGCTCAATTTAAAATTCTGGTTCTTGCTTTCAAATCTCTACATAATGCTGCTCCCACCTATCTATCCTCCCTTATACACAAGTATGTCCCGTCTAGGCCCTTACGATCTGCTGAAGACTTACGTCTATCTTCTGTCCGTACTCCCACCTCTGATGCTCGCCTTCAAGATTTCTCGAGGGCTGCACCGTTCCTGTGGAACTCGCTTCCCTCCTCCGTTAGATGCTCACCCAGTCTCCACTCCTTCAAAAAATCTTTAAAAACCCACTTCTTCATAAAAGCGTATCAATTAAACTGTTAATAGCTCCTGACTGATTCCTCTTCTGCAACTGTCACTAGTCTAATACTATCCTTACCTTTTTGTGTCATTTTACCCCACTCCCTCTAGCATGTAAGCTCATTGAGCAGGGCCCTCAACCCCTCTGTTCCTGTGTGTCCAACTTGTCTGGTTACAATTACATGTCTGTTCGTCCACCCATTGTAAAGCGCTGCGGAATTTGAGGGCGCTCTATTAATATCATAATAATAATATTTTTTTAATAAGATTTTGATCCTTTAAAAAATGGATAGATTTACCACCTTCATTCAAAAAAAGAAATTTATATAAATTAAAAGATTCAAATTAAATCTTTTATGTGTATTATCTATATTTTAATAGATTCATTCTGATAATAATAGATCAATTGAGTATTGATCCAGTACAGTTCTTACTTTCACCTTTGGTAGAGAAGTGATTGGACAGGGTATTTAAACCTTAAACGTGCACGGTGAAGATGTCTTGAAAAAGTTCTGTGGGAGGGCCGAAACGCATAGACGAGCGCACACATCACATCAGCTGAATCTGGTTTCTTCTCTGTCTGATCGTCCGAAAGTATTTGCTGTGAGCTACTGCAGTCTTTTTTGAAGATCCCGACCGCGGTATTGGCTCCATAAGGTGATATAAACATGTTTTCGGATGGGGTGTTCACGTGCACATACTCCTGTCCTCAATCCATTTCTGTGAGAGTACTATCCTGGAACTCTGGTTACCTACCATTGGACTTGGTTTGGTTTTTACCTCGGTGGGGGCCCACACCGAGGTCAGGTACTCTTTATTTTTTACATAAAATTTCTTGGTCCATTTTTCATTACATGTTGAATATATTTTTTCTTAGTTTATTTACTGAGCTGTTTTTTGTGAAAGAATTATTAGCCCTATTCTATTTATTATTGACGATTTATGCAGTGATTCTCTGTTAGCATGAAATAGTGTTTATTCCGATCAGGAGTGTATACTTGAGATATTACAGTCATTACCTTCTTGCTGGGTTGCTGCACGCGATACTGTTAGTTAACATTGTTGCAGCATCCCAGTTTTGAAATACCTGTATTTAATTACTGTGTATCTATAAACCCGTTTACATATTCCATGTCAGAGAAGTTTATAGGAGGAACTAATCTATTTGTTCACATGTAACAGAGTATTCAGTGCAGCTTGATTTTGCGATTCAGTGAATTTTAATTTATTGTTTAATAAATATCTACTTATGTTTTATTTATTTCATTTCTATTTTTTAACTTATTAAGGAACGCACATACTCTTTTCTTTGTTTTGAGTTTTTCCTCATCCAATTGCTTGATAGCGTATGTAGCAGCCCATTTGATTCTATTATCATATAATATTGCACTTACCTGTATAGATAGTTTTTGTTTAACTGATATTTAAAAGCAAAGAATTCAAAGAGGGTGTGCTTTCTTTCTTTTTTTCCATGACTATACACACTTAGAATTAAAATGTGTGCATTTATATATATATAAATATATTGGCATGTGGCGCCTGCACCTCTTGCTTGTGTTGACACACAAGTTATTTCAGCTGGTCTCTGGTGCCCACTACCACCAGCGAGGGTTGAGCTCTCTGGGCGGACCTGGATTTGGTCCAGTACATCAGCATGTGAGCATCTTTCTATCATCATCAGAATCCGTGGTGGGGCCCCCCATGATCAGGTACATTAGGCTGAATCGATATTGCTCACGTAGGTTAATAGACATTTTTATATAGAAAATACATTCTGTTAGTTTATTCATGTACTTTTCAGAGTCTGTTTTGTTTATAGTGGTTTTTATATTTATATATTGTACCTACCTTTGACCATCTGGATCATTTTGACAGTTGCACATTTTTTCTGATTGCATTACTGAATTATCCCCTTGGGTTTTCACTAACAGATCTAAAGTGTGTTTATATATTGTGGAAGTTTTCTGAAACTTTTTGTAGCAGATTTACAACATTCTTGCAGTTTAGGTAGCACTTATACAGGTTTTTTGATTGATGCATACTTTTAATTGTTTTGATTTTATAAGCACTCTTTTTTTTATACTGTGGGATTCCGTAATAAAATAATTTTCTCATGCTTTATTTTATTTTATCTTTTATGAAAGAGCGCTCACACTTGACTCTCTGTTTAGTTTTTATATCTTATATTACGTTGCTCATTATATAGTGTGAAGCAGCCCAATTTATTGCTCTTACCCTGTGAGGGGTAATTTTATTTCTATCACACCCATATATTACATTGGAATTTATAAATATATATATATATATATATATATATATATATATATCAGAAATGACCGCACTCCAAGGACTTTATAGAGATTTTCAAATAAAATTTAGCTTTTACTCAATCCATTTAAAAAGTCAACGTTTCAGCTCCCACATGGAGCTTTCATCAGGACAAAACATAACTCACCTAGCCATGAGACAGCTTGCCCTGCGTTAGAGAGTAATGTATCTCTGAGTGTGGTGGCCATGTGTGCAAGGCCCAGAAAAGGGGCGGGTCTACAGGTTACTTAGTAACAATCAGACTGGACTGATTGCGTTCCACCTTGTGGCCTAGTAGCTACAATCATGATTGAGCTCAGGGTAAAGTAGGAGTGGATACAGAGTCTAGAATGTTTCAAAAATGAATCTGTCTGTGTTCATATATTTAAACAGCATAACAGGCTGGAAGGGCCATCAGGAATCCAAAATCTGTTATCATACTGGAAATTCACTCTTTGAGTGCTGGAGCAATTCATCCAATGCAGCACTGAAAGGGTGTATCTGTTCCTGTGTAACTGAGGAAAGAGCTGGACTATAAGTCTATTCTTAAACTTGTAGCAAATATGGTGGGCATATCTCATGGTTCGGATCTAAAAAACACATTTAATATAGACATACATGATTTAAAAAAAAATAAAAACAGCTCAAGGCAGGAATAAAACTGTCATTTTATTTAAACCCATATATTCTGTTATGTTCCATCATTTCTATATATATGTATATACTATCACAAATATAGTGTATATACATGATATATTATTATCCATGTATATACAAATTACCCCCACTAACAGGCACATTAATTTTGGTTTAATTCCATATTACTGTGAATACCACTTAAAGTATCCATATTCATACTTTTAGTAGTCACAATATATTTCAACATGATTGTACCTCTTTAAATACTCATATCACTCTATAGGCACTAAAGCACTTTTATAATTTAATAATTATGAATTAAATCCACAGCACAAAAGCTCACTGGCACTTAAATATACTTATGAATTTTCTTTCCTATTTTATTAGTCTGTTTTATGTGCCTATCAAGCTGGAGGGGGAGGAGCTAATGGCCACGCCAACACGCCCCAAGGGCGGTACATATCGGCATGGCCACGGACTACCCCCTCTCACACTATAATCCCCGCCCCCCGACCTGCACGCATGGGAGAGGTGTGGCATGGCCGGGGAGCTAGGGGCATTCCGGGCGGCAGCTAAGTGACGATCACGTGGGTTGTGACGTCACTTCCGCCAACCGCCCGGACGTCACTTCCGCCAACCGCGGAGTGCCGATCACGTGTACACCTGACGTCACTTCCGCCAACCACCTGGAGGCCTGCGGAACACTTCCGCCAACCACTACTGTCCACCAATGAAAATAATAGCAAATAAAGGCACCCACAACCTCCACCAATTAAAGGCACACACACACATTCTTTTATACTTGAAATATGTAAACCACATTGTGATTGGACTAAATGCATTTAGCTCATTAAAGGGGAAGACCCAAGAGACATTTAAAAATGGAAGATTCAGAGGACCCACATTACAGCTGACTGAAGAAGCTCTATTTGAGAGTGAAACGCGTATTGGCCATTTTTAAAGGACTTTTATTGAGGACTTTTTTACACTATTTGTTTTTATATATGATATATTAATACATTTGTTACTTCATTTTTATACCTTACTCAAGTCCTTTTTTGGAGCCTCCAAGAGAATCTTCATAGGGGTAGTGCCATCCCCATTCAAATTGGCACAAAGTCTATATACCTAGAGCCAGGACCCACAGGCTCAGGACCAGGTGAGCACCACATTTATTAAGATATATGTGTGCTTTTATGACCGCAATCTACACATTGGTTCGCTCTCCCTCTGTTTTTTGTCTTTGAGAATTACTCCAAATCGAAGTAGAAGGGTGGTGCTACCATTATAAGCACATAAGTCTTCATATGGAGCCAGTGTTTCCATATACAGGCTCCTTGAAATGTGAGTGCACCAGCCATTAAAATTCCATCATTATTATTGCATTGCCACTTTATATACCATCTGCACTATATTGTATTTTTCTGTATTTCTTTACATGTATTTTCTACTGTACTATGATACAAAATAACGTTTGGTAAGATATATATGTGTTTGAGCGCTCCACTTATAGGTGTAGGTCTCTGTTACTTACACCATACTTAAAGCTCTTCAAATGGTTTATATTTTGAAAACAATTTTGATAATTTTTAAAATATATTAATATTTTATATATATATATATATATATATGTATGTGTGTGTGTTTTTTAAAATTAGTTTTAATAGCTCCAAAAATATTAAATAATTTCAAAAGATTATCTCAAAAATATTAAATCCAGGCAAATAGCTGCTCACAAAGATGCCAACCACTCTCAGACTAGCTGTTCCAGTCTGCCATCATATATCAACCATAGTGTTAGTAAAGATGCCCACCCTGATTGGTCATGTGTACTTTACCCTGTTATTGACCTTAGCAGAAGAGAGAAACGGACAGCCTGTACAGTGTATTAACTGTTACTTTGTGCTATGCCAGACACATTTCTATGAAATTTATGAGATTAATGTCTGCCGTGTGAACTGTTTACTTACATTAATATGTATTTGACATATATATATATATATAAAAAAAATATATATTTTTTTTTATTGTGTGTGTCTTTATTTAATTATTTAATTTTTTTGATATGGCTAAAAACGCTTTAATGCTTAAAGGTTTTAATGTCCTACAGTTAACACATGTTTTACATATATGATGTATAGGGAAATAAGCTGATATTAACTTCTTTGCTCAAGGCAAAAGACTGATGTTGTTTTGAGTGTTAACCGGTAACGACAGGGTTGGAAACTGGTCCCTAAGTAGCAATAAGCAGCTCCCATAGAGAATAATTGAAACTGTTATCTGCTACTTAGTGACTGAGTTTAAGTAATGGCAATCAGTAACTCCCCTGTGGCTGCTGGTGATATTTTGCATTCAGTTAACAGCCACTTCTTGCTAACAATATAAAACACACGTCAGCATATAACGACTGGTTGGTAAAAGCACCGAAAACCATGGAAATAATTTTGTGTGTGAATATTTGTATTTCAGCGCGTTCTAATTCAGATGTATCTCGTGATGGGTAAAAGTATATACTTGTTTACTGGTATCCACCAAACAGAAATAAATGACATTATATTTACTTTAAATTTGGAAGTGATAGACTGTATTACTGTATGTTATTAAACCCTAAAGGATGGAGGCAATTGTTCTACTCAAAACGCAACCGGGAATTGGTGCTATAAGTCTGTTAAACCATAATTTACCATTTTTATACTAAGTGCACCCGCACTTATTATATATATCATTTTGATCAGGAGAAACAGGGCTTCCATTTAATTTTCATTTAATATTTATGTATGAAACATAATTTAATATGAATAAAATCTATACAAAAGGAGAAATTAAGAAATTACATTTTCTTTGTTCTGTTTGGCAATTTAACTGTGAATGTCATAATACTGTTAGATTTTACTGCAATAAAACACATATATTTGTGTTCAGAGATGTCTCACAGGTACAACAGTAGCCCCCAGGCACACATTTTATGGGTTTGTAAAGTTACAGGGTCAAATATAGGGCGTTCCCCTTTTCAGATTTTACACACTGAAAATTGCCAGATTGGTTTGCTGGGCCTATGTTGCTTTTGAGACTATTTGGCAGCCCAAGAATAGGAATAAACCCCATCATGGTACACCATTTGGAAAGGTAGACAACCCGAGGTATTCAAAATGGGGTATGTCCAGTCTTTTCTACTAGCCACTTAGGCACAATCCCTAGCCAAAGTTAACGTTCAAATTTGTTTTTTATTTGCATTTTTCTCACTCAAAAACTGCACATTCACTGATGAGATCATAGTCATCATATATTTTACTGTTTTAAAACACTCATATTTGTTTGGTGAAGTCTTTTGTGTACAACATTACCACCCACTTCCATATAAAGGTTTTATGGTGTTTTGGAAAGTTACAGCATCAAATATAAGGCTTGTCCCATTGCAGTTTTTACACACAACTGAAATTTTCAAGATTGGTTATGTTGCCTTTGGGTCCATAAGGCAGCTCTGGAATGAGAATTACCACCATCATAGCACAACATTTGCAAAAGCAGACAACCAAGGTATTCAAAATGGGTTATGTCTATTCCTTTTTTTTTTTTTTTTTTTTTTCAAATACTTTATTGTGTAACAGTACAGGTTATAAATTCCTGAGTACAGTGTCATGACAGAATAACAATAAATTATAAAACACTTGGGTAACTATCACCTTTCCAGTGGGGGTTCAAGGCTCCAGTGCCCACCTCGGAGATCTGGTGTAGTTCTGCGGGTATACAGAAATATCAGGTTCTAATTACTTTCTATACCCTAGTACATAGACATTCTCCTGGAGTCGTAGGATAGGATAGGTTAAACAACCTCATCTGTTTCCTAGTGCGGGTGGACTTTAGTTCATGTCCGTCGGGCACCCCTACCAGACCCTACTGGTGTCTAGCACCCTGTATGGTATGGAGATATTGGGTGGTAAAATTGCTATTCACAGTCGATTCTCTAGGACCCACAGTCGGTATCCCATACTGGTACGTCCCCTCACCATGGTCATAGTCAGGAAGAGGGCTAGTATGCCCATGTCGGGGCCCCCAACTTAGCTTAGAGCTTTGTGCCCATTTCGGGAGGTGATATCTATAACTTGTAGCGGGATGGGAGGAGAGGAGGGGTAATGAGGTGGGGCTGTGCAGTTGGGTGACAGCTTTGTCTCTTGGTCAATATGTACGTTGGGATTGGTTTCGTTTTCTAATCTTAGAAGGTCTGAGGGGAGTCAGGTACATGCGTTTGATGTCTTTGTCCATGGAGGTCTTGTGTCTGTATTTACTTGTGTAGGAATTTCTCCCATGGCTCCCATACTTCTCTGAAGAGTGCATGTTTGTGAAAGATGGATGCATGTATCTCTGCCATGGTCCTGATTGATTCTACCTTAGCAATCCATTCCCTGATTGATGGAGCTGCGGAATTTTTCCACCTAACTGGTATGAGTAGGTTCGCAGCAGTTATGAGGTGGGTGAGGAGGAGTCGTTGAGGTTTCATAAGGGGGTGTGGGAATATCAGGAATAATAGTGTGAGTGGGGTGTGTGGTATTTGGACATTCATTATCGTTAAGAGTAATTTCTCTATGTTGTTCCAGAACTTCTGGATTAGTGGGCAGCACCACAAGGTGTGTGCCAGGGAGGCCCCTGGTTTGGAGCACTTCCAACACAAGTCAGGCGTGTTGGGGAAGAGATTATGAATTTTGGATGGGGAGTAATGCCATCTAGATACTTTCTTGTAATTGCCTTCCTGTATAGTGGTGCCAATGGAGGTTTTGTGTTTCTGTGTAAAGATACTTTTCCATTGTGTAGGCAAGATTTGGATGTCCAGGTCTGCGGACAACGAGTCTGTGTAACGGGGTAGGGGAGTCTATAAAATGTTGATATTTGTTTAGTTTTGAAGTTTTTCACCTTACAGTGGATCTCAAAATCACATAGAGGGTGTGATCCCCTATAGAGGATGGGATTGGCTTTGATAAAGTGTGTTATTTGTACGTAAAGGAGCGTTTGCATAGCTGTAGGGGTATCCTGCCGGACTATGCGCTGTAGTGGTTTTACAGAGTGGCCTTCCAGTATAGTGCTCAGTGTGAGGTGCGCCTCGTCGGTTGTGTTTTGGAGGTTTTGGTAAGGTCCTGTCTGCAGTCTCGGTTGGAATAAGGGGTTATGAGTGATGGGAACTAGGGGGGATGGGTGTGGAGAGAGATCCTCCACCCACCGTATTCGTATCCATGTCTGGAGTGTGGGGATGATGGTGGGGTGTGTAGCGTGATCTGGTATCAGCATCGCTGATCTCATTGTTTGCCATGGTGCTATGTGTAGAGGGACACTAAATATTGAGCTTTCTAACATAGTCCACTGTTTAGTGGGGGGATGGATAGACCATTTGTAGATTCGAGATAGCATGACAGATTCGTAGTATTTCTCTATGTGAGGCATCCCCGGTCCACCTGCGGACTTGATTCTAGTGAGAGTGTCATATGGAATCCTAGGTTGTTTGTGTGCCCATACAAAAGTGGTGAACATTCTCTTGAGTTTGGCAAAGAAGGGTTTGGGTATGGCTATGGGTAGTGTCTGGAGTAGGTATAAGATCTTGGGGAGGGTGTTCATTTTGAGTATGTTAATTCTGCTTAGCCATGAGTGTTGTGTCAAAAGGTCCTTGGATATGGCTTGGGTAAGCGGTTCAAAGTTAAGATCAAATGTAGAATCTAGGTGTATTGGGAGTTTTACCCCTAAGTATGTTATCGCTGTGTCAGCCCATGTGAATTGGAACTTTTGTTGTAGAGAGGAGCGCATTTGGTGGGTCATGCAGAGTGGGAGAATTTTGCTTTTCGAGAAATTCACCTTGAAATTTGATAGTGTTTGGTATTGGGATATTTCCTCCAAAAGAGGGGGTAGTGAGACATCTGGTGACTGTATGGTGAAGAGGTCATCCGTGAATGCCGCTATTTTGCATTCCGTCTGTTGTAGATTATGTAGTCCATTCTGCAACCTACTGACCTGATTGCGTATTATTTCTGTGGTTGTGGTGTCTGGCCGGTACAGCTTCGGAACCTCGGTTGTGTTATAGAGCGGTCTTATTTTGTGGTTCAACAGAGTGGAGAGGGATGTAGGTGGCACAGCACAGGCCTTATTTCTTAGCTGCTTGGATGTGTATATGTTTTCTAGTTCCTAGTGGCCTGTGAGATTTTGGGACTTGTCTGGGAAGGCCATCCTCCGCTTCATAGGAGATTGTTGCCAGCATGTGCGTTCTGGCTGTCCCAGCATGTTCGGGGTGGGGATGGGGCCGTACCAATCTTGGATCCTCCGATAGGTCAAGGTCTCGGATAAACAGTGGCATATCAACAATCGAAGAGATGGTGCGTGGAGCGCCCATGTATGTTGCGGTAAGGGAGAAGGGGAAGCCCCACCGATATAGAATATTTCTAGGGGGGAGTTGATCCATGATGGGCCTCAAGGCCCTCCGGGCCTGTAGTGTTAGCCACGAGAGGTCTCGGTATATCACAATGGTCGCATTGTAGAATAAAAGTGGTTGTTGTGACTGTCTCAGCACGTCGAGTATTTCGGACTTGCACTCAAAATAGTGGAGTCTGCACACCACGTCTCCGGGGAGGTCTGAGTGAGCCCCCCTTGGGTGTAGGGCTCTATGCACTCTGTCGAATATTACTGGGGTGTCTGCGGGCCTGTTCAGTAGAAAGTTGAATAATTCCTGCAGTATGACCTTAAGGTTTTCCCGCTCTGCTTCAGGGAGGCCTTTTACTCTTAGGTTGTTGCGGTGCCCCCTGTTGTCTAGATTATCCAGCGAGCGCTGCATGGCTGAATAGTGATCCGTGTGTGAGTCAACCGTCTTTTAATTTATCTGCGCCTGCATCGTGTCTCTATCATCCTCCAGAGCTGTGACCCTTTGTGCTGTCTGTCGGAAGTCTGCACTTATGGCTTCTAATTTAGCCTGGAAGGATGTCTCCAAGTTGTGCAGCATATGGGCCAGGTGTTGTTTGGAGGGTAGAGCTCGGAGCATGTCCCTAATATCTCCGTCAGTGGAGTGCATTGTGCCTTCCGACCCCAAGGGACTGGATGGTGGTGATGAGGCCTGAGGTGAGTCCTGTGCTGGAGTGAGGCCTACTGGATCGAGTGGGTGTTTCGCTGTATCTCTAAAATATTTTGTTAGCGCCCCCTTTTTTCCGGCAGGAGTCTTGCACGATGTTTGTTGGGTAGCTTTGAGGTTTGCCATTGTGAGTTTTAATGCCCAGTGTTTTAGGATTCACTTTCCTAGGCAGAGGAGCTCTTCTAGCACACGTCCATGCGGCTTGGCAGTCAGCAACGCCCCTTGTCTATTCTTTTTTTAATTGACACTTTGTCACAAACTTTAGCCAAAGTTAGCGTATATATATATATATATATATATATATTTATTTTTTTTATTTTTTTTCATTTTAAACACAAAAGCTGCACTTTTACTGTTATCATCCTCTGACACATTTTTCTGTTTTTAAACACCCATTTGTGTTCTGTGAAGTCTCCTGAGTACAACAGTATCCCCATGTACTCATTTTATGGTGTTTTGGAAGGTACAGGGTCACTATAGGGCTTGCCTATTTCACTTTCCAGATCGGTCTATGTTGCCTTTGAGACCATATGGCAGCCCAGGAATGAGAATTACCCACATCATGGCATACTATTTGCAAAAGTAGACAACCCAGGGTATTCAAAATGTTCAGCCTTTTTTAGTAGCCATTTAGTCACAAACCCTGGCCGAATTTACATAGAAAGATAGAATGTAACGGCAGATAAGAACCATTTGGCCCATCTAGTCTGCCCAATTTTCTAAATACTTTCATTAGTCTGTGACCGTATCTTATATCTAGAATATCCTTATGGCTATCCCACGCATGCTTAAACTTCCTCACTGTGTTAACCTTTTGTAACGGACCGTTTTGCCCAAAAGACGTTAAAAACCGTTTAGGCAATATTCCCCTTTTTCAGCTGCACCGACAGCTACTGCAAGCGCCAATCTCCTGAACTGCAAACCCACAAATTCACCAACTCCCGAACTGGAGACACATGAATAGCTGCTAGCAGACGAACAGGAAAAGCTCCCAAGCGGCTTACACTCCTGGCAATCAGTCTCTAACAGCATACAGTAAATCCTCCCCCAATAATGAGACGACACTTCACTTTGAGGGTTAAGCAGGAACTGATTTACTGGGGCTAACTGCCCCGCTTTTATGCAGGTCTCCCACCTGGTGGACACTCCCCTAGGGGACCAAATGGGAGACTGGGACACAAAGGGTAAAAGGACCAATCACAGACTTACACATTTCAACCATCCCACAATGCAACCCAATCCCTCCTCTCTGCTCTGGAGATAATTGAGAAGTAATTCAATTTTCTCCAAATACAGAGGCAAAACTCCATTAACTACATGGCAGAAAACAAACAGTAAAAGACATAAAATTACCTACAGTTACATTCAGTACATAAAACATATACGTTCTACATATCCC